>JBCJKH010049278.1:0-11275 GCA_039877255.1 Loriculus beryllinus
CCAGCTTTCCTTAGTGACCTGGATAGGAAACCTTACAGCATCTCCCCAAGGAGTTTTCAAAGATGCTGGGCTGAGAACAGCCCTAGCTCTTTCTTGCTTTGTAACTCAGTAGATCATCCATGGTTTGAGGATGGTATTGTATAAATTAACATTGGTGGTGCAGTCTTCCATAGTATTCCATTGCTGTAAGAGTCCTCTAATCTTTCCTTTACTGCAGCCCTTTAGTTTCATATGATATATTGCCTTCATGTAGCTCCAGAAACAGGATGGAGATGCATGGTAGCAAAAAATGCACCAAACCAGCCAAAAGTAGCCCAAGTAAGAAATGAAAGGTAATGCAGAAGAACTTAAAATGACCCAAACCCTAGTAATTGTCAAGGGTGGGGATTGAATGGGTAGATGGGGGTGTTGATTGCTGTGTTGGTTCGTTGGTTGAATTTCTCCATGAAGGTCTGGAGTGGGGCTATTCTTTAGACCTCGTATTTCTTCATTTTGCTCTTGCCTAGCTCAAAGAGCAACTTTCCATGATCTTTCTGTGTAGTCAGAGGTTCAATACACGACTCCTGCTCATTTGTGGATGTGCTTACAAGTCCAGGAGGTTGCAAGGGTTTTCTGACAATACAGACTTCTGCATTTTTTCTGCTTTGCAGACAGAGCCAGCCAATAGCCTGCCTCAGTTGTGGTGTGATGTTAATGTCCTAAATCTAAAAACCTCTACACTTGGGTGAAACAAGTCTCTGGTCTCATCCTTCCTCTTCCTGCTTCATCTTCTCTCCTGCCATTCTGGCAGCAGGAATTCCCCTCTGACTCTGCCCTTATTGCTGTTCAGGGACCACCAAACTCCTGCCTGGGTTTTTCCTGTCTGAAACCCTGCTCTGATCCCTCAGATGCTCCTTTCCCAGCTCTCCTGGTCCTTCCACCCCTCTAAGACATCACCTCCAGGATGATGATGATGATGCTGATGATGATGGTGCTTTGTAGGCTCCCGGGGTACATCCCCGGCACCAAGATGTTCTAACACAGCTGTTACAGAGGCTGGGGAGATGCTCTGCTGGAGATAAACATGTCCAGCACACATCAACTGCTGCACAGCCGCTGCTTTATCCAGCATCAGGCTTGGATAATCCCCTGTGCCTTTAAACGTGTTGCACATCAAAGCCAAACAGTGCAGAGGAATTCCCCCTTCCCGCTCCCGCCTCCCAGCCCTCACTCCCTCCTTTTACGTTTAAATTTTAGGAACTGAAGAGTGGATTGCATCTGACACAGATTTGTGGCCGTCTCCATGGCTACAGAGATAGGCAAGTTGTATGTGGAGCGTGTTCATTGTTAAGTTTCTAATTTCAGTGATGTCACTGAATGGATTTTCTCCTCTCTTTCCACCCAGATCCAAGATACCCTGGAGAAGGATGGGAGCTGTTGGTGCCCCTGCCTCACACTGCTTCACCAGGCATGCTCCCTTGCTGTATCCCTGCTATCCTTGGAGCAAACTCACTGGGAAGCACCCTGAGTTTTTGAGGCTTTGCTGTTTTTTCCATATATTCCCATTCCCGTAGGTACTTGGCTCACATCCGCCTCAGCAATTCCCACTGCTCCTTGAGTTTCCTTGGAGCTTTCTGTGATCTCGTCTTCCCTCCCTGCTGCCTCCTTCTCTTGCAGCCTTGCAAGCACAGACATCCCTGGGCATAGACCTTTGGTTCATAGCCAGTGGGACGCTGTGCACAGGTTAAAGGTGCACAACAGGCGTTGCTGGCCACTCATGCACACCATGAAGCACACCCCTGACGTGGCTGTGTTGGCAAATTCTGCTGAGGAGAAAGGATGCAGCATTACCTGTGTATTGCATGGAAAAGGAGTGGGACACAGACACCGGTTTCGTGGAGTTTGTGCTGTCACTGATATTTCAAAAGTTTTTGGCCTTCCAGTTTGACTTAAAAATGAATTTACAGTGAGGTGGAATTTGATGTTACAAATTAGAATTAGTGCTGCCTTCCCTACCCCTCAAGGCATCCTCTGATGAGTTGGAGGGAGAGAGATAATCTCCCTTCGCATATGCTGTGGTGCTCAAGTGACTTTGCTTATATTTCTCCATGACTGTGGGATCTCCTTCCTTCTTCCCAAAAGACATGCAGAAATTCAATGTACAAACTTGGCCATATCTGTACATGACAGGGCTGGTCCTAGGTCTCCTTGATGACAAATAGTAGCCGTGATGTGCTATATCCATCGTCTCTGTGGTCTTTTCTATTCAGTGTTTGGAGTAATGTGAGAGCTGTGTTGTAGCTTGCCAAGTGACTTATCTGTAGGGTGAAGCTGAAGGGCTGTGTTGCATCTTCCAGAGAACATGGTTGGGCTGGTGGTAGAGGACTGTGCTGGATTAGAGGAGGCAACCTGCTGCAGTTTGTCTATGCCATCTATTGGGAATGGTCACTGCCTGGGAATTATTTGGGTCAACATGAGTTTCCATCACACTCTATGTCACAAACCCTACTGACTACTAGCAGTGTGGATCATTAGTTTCCAAGAGGTGAAGCCTGTGCCTTGGCCCTGTTTTGGCTGGCTATAGGAGCGTTTATGCGGTCAAGAAGAGCTTGAGATAGCTGGTGACAGAGCCGGATGTCAGGATGCTTGCCACAACTTGCTTAGTTTGGCCAAACTGCATGAACAAGGTCAGATGCTGTCAGGGAGTGGATGTGCTCAGGCTGTTCTCCTTAGTGGCTTGGGTTAAACTGGTCTTGTAGCAAAGGCCTGAGGCATGACACTGTAGCTCCAGAAACAGTAAAGAATGGACAACGAGTATGGTCAAGGTCATGAGTGGTCCCATGGACATTGCGTTGTCCAACACTTGATATTTGTCCTGTACAAAACCCTTATCCCTCTAAGAAGAGAACCCAGCACCTGTGTTCAACCCATGTGAGAACAAGTCTTCTACATCATGCAAGGCAGCTTCTCCAGTGGGTTGTCAGGGAAAGAAGAGGCCATCTGACCTCTTGTTGTCTTTTGATCCCAATGCAAGACTCTTCCATTGGGTACTTGATGGATTTTACTTCCTCCTTGTTTTATGAATGACATGCATGTCTGCTTGAATATACTTTGAAAGCCTGAAGGGTAGCAGCCGTGATATCTTGCCTTTTAAACTGCAAAGCCAAACAGGATGGTTTTGCAACAAACACCACCTCTGCAATCATTGACAAAGGTGATTCTTCAAAACCAGAAAAGAAACCATTCTTTCCTGGTTTTGACTGCAAATGGAAAGCAGGGCAAGATGGTACATTTGAACTTCAGTGCCCTTTGCTACCTCTAAATGTTCTACATCAGTGGGTTGGTTAGTAGCCTGGCTGAAAACCCCATGGGTGTGCTAATTGAATTAAACTCCTTCCTATAAAGCATTGGACTCTTAAGGTCAATGTGCAATGAAACACATAGACATAATTGAGGGATTCATTCACTCATGTGCACACTGGAAGAAAGTCTTGTCTGATTGATGTACCTACTGATGTGCTCCTTGAGTAAGGATTTGCCTGACATTTCAGGACCAGCTGGTTTGTTGGGAAAGTTTTTATGCTTCCTATGCCAAAATACTATTCCCTCTCACAGTAGCTTCATTGAAAAGGTATCATCAGATGTGTTTGAAACAAAATGCAAGGTTTTTTCTCACTAGTGATGTTAAGTGACGAGCCAGTCCCTCCAGTGTAGCCTCACATCAGTTCTTCACCTTTATCACTGTGTGGAGGGATGTGTTTTGTGGTAACCATCCTCCACTGACCTGCTCTGATTTACCCAAAGAAGCTATTTATCCCTCCATTTGCGGTACTTGGCCAGTTTCAAAACAGACAGTGAGGAGTTCCCAGGGTATTTTTTAAGGGAGACAAAGGAGCAGTTGACTAAAGCAGAGAATAAGTCCCATCAGGCGAGTGAGCAAGGACACCCTGTGCTGGAGACTGATGTTCTGGAGCTCTAGAAATGGCAGATGGCAGCAGATAAGTGGAGATCACCACACTGTTGTCTCCAGAGCAGCTCGGAGCTGAGTGTGGGTAAAACATGACTTTCCACCGGCAGAAAGCCAGAAATCTTGTCCATTTTCTCCCAGGGTTTGTCCTTTTCCCACTACTTGTAGGCTACAAAAAGGTCATATTATAAGGACAAATCCAGGCCTCAGACTTCGAGAAGGGCTGTTATTACACTGAATCAAAACCAAATCAAATAACACCAGTAGTCCCTCTGTACAGAGAGATCTAGAGGCTTTACTGTCTCCCTAGGAAAGAAATTACAGTCTGGGGGTTAACTCTTCTGCTTTAGTAGTTTTTCAGAGCTGATTCTGGCTTTGGTGAGGAATACCTCTTCAGATTCTTTGTTTGCTTGCTGACATTTTAATAAAAATATTTTATTTCATGTCTATAGGACTTCAAAAAATAATTGGGAGGGAAGGCAAGGGGATAGGTTTTCATCAAGTATTTCATTTTCCTAGGGATCTTTGCTTGGAAAGCATATTTTTTTCTGAGAAAGCCTGTGTGCTTCAGGAGCTAAGGATGAACACTCCTGCTTCACCAGGAGAGAGAAGTGCAAGGGCAAAAGATCTGAAGTTCAGACTCCCCAGATCAAAGAGCAAGAGGCCCCAGCTCTACCCCGTTGTGGAGGCACCAGCACATGCCCCATCCCGGGATTGCTGCTGAAACCAGGCACTTCCCACAGAGGCTGCTGCCGCTGTTATTGCTCTTTGGCGTCTTGTTGCAGATGCTGGCACTGCCCCCATGCTGTGCTGCAAAAAGCATTTGTATTACAAGCTAAATAGGATGTTCTGGCTACAGAGGGGAGCTCCTCACACAAAGGCCTGATCTGTTATGAATTCATGTTAATTAAATAATTTCTGTTAGCTCTACAAACCTTAGGTAGGCCTCCAGAGCTGGTCTCGGGGCTGCCGTGATGTGGATGTAGAGAGAGGAGCAGAGAGCCATCAGATAAGCCTAGCTAGTCCCAAGGGGTAATATGTAGAGCAGGTAGAGTTGGGCAGTAATTCCTGCCAAGATGCAGGGGCTTCTTAGAAACAGCGGAAGAAGGAAACTCAAGTGTAAACTGATCACAGGGTGGTGAACGTAGCATGGAAGTAGGAGAAGGAGGACAAATCAGAAGGATCTCTAGTAGAGACTGGCTTGATGCCGCTGGAACATGGCACCTATTTCTGGTCTCCCTGGCACATCAAGTGTGAGTCCAGGCTGGAATAGGGTAGAGTTAAGAGGCAGGGTCCAGAGGAGGGGGTGGACTAGATGATCCCTTTCAACCCAAACTGTTTTCTGATTCTGTGACAAAACAGGGTGAGACAGGATTTCCAAATCATCCTAAAATCATCAGCTGGAGGTATAGTGGAAGGGGTTGGGGTACCACCTGAAAACACCCCATATTTCCCCTTGCATTTGAAGCTACCAGCAAGGAAACTGCTGTGCCTGAACCCCTGGGGTTGAGGTCTTGCTGTGCTGGGTTACTGCAAGGAGACCTGGGGTTGGTTGAACCCCAAGGGTTGAATTTGGTGCTCACCTTGCTCCAGATCTAGTGCACTGTCTACTGCGTATCTAGTGCACTGCAGACAGACACTGTCTGTGGTCCTGCCTTCCTGGCAATGGCTCTTTCATCGCAGCCTGTGATGGCCAAAACCATACCAGGACAGCTATCACCTCCATGCAGCTGAAAGAGAGGAGGGACTAATTAACCTCCCTTATTAGCAGCACAGTAATAAAAATGTTAGCATCCCCAAAAGGTTTGCAGAATTAATGACAGCTAAAGCAACAACCTGCACAACAACAGGAAAGTGTATCCCACACATTTTTTTGATGCTCCCCAGCATGTGCAGATCCACAGTCATGTCCTTGCCTGTGTTCCCTCCCAGAAGTGGTGTTGCAGTGTTACCCAGAGGCCCAAAATGAAATTATCCGGGTGCCGAAGTTGCTGCACATCCTTACTGGATGTTGCTTCTCTGAAGGGATATGGCAGACAGATAGGAGGATTATTCTTCTATAGGAAGATGTACAGGATGACTATGGGACTGCAGCAGTTCTCTAAAACAGAAGGTAAAGGTTAGGAGAAATACCTTGGGGCATCACAGTTGTGACAAGATGACTCCCTGTGGGCAAGAGACTTGAGTACAAAGAAGTTTGGAGAGCACAGTCAGACTGTGCTGGAGGAGGCATCTGTTTTAGGAAGAGCTGAACATCTTTCCCAGCCTTGCTGACTGTATGGGCTAGGACTCCCGTGATTTTGTGGGAATGGAGACACCAATATATAGTACTGTGCTTAGATACCCCAGGCTGGTGGTCTTGGCTGCTTGGTGGCATGTATGAGTAGTTTCTGCACCAAAATCAATTTTAAAGTTAAGAAGAGCCTTTAGAAAGGGAGGATTGTGCTCTCTGTTTCCAAGTGTTCAGACCCAAAAGCTACAGCGTAGCACCCAAATGCCAAAGTGGGATGAATGGCTCTGTTGGCAGCGAGTGGTGGATCTGCCTACGGAGGAGGACCTGAAAAGGAAATTATTATACTAGGTGATATGAAACAAGCTCCCCCTTTCGCCTGGCTTATAACCCTCTCTCTGTCCCACTGCCAGCCAGGTTGGACGGAAACAGAGTAGGTTGTAATGTAGCTTGGCTAGGGTCGTTTCTTCCTGTCACTTAGATGTCCATCAGTTTATGTTGCTCACAAGGTGTTGTCCTCTGATTTAGACATGCTTGGTGGAGTGAATGAAATCCCCTGCTCGGTGCCAGACCTCCTCAATGTCTTTGGGGAAACTTCTCACCTCCTTTTGCTGTTTCCAGCACTTCAGGGTTGATAGCACTTCCGTGCCAGAAGAACTATTGCGTGCAAAAAGCACCCGTCACCTTTCTGCATGGGCTGTTTGTTGGCCCCTGAGCTCCTTATAGTGGATGCTATTGCAGGTCTGGGTTGCTGATGTTTTGCCAGCATGCACTGGAGCTTTTCTAGCAGCACTACTCATAATTTAGCTAATACCATTGCATGATTGAGCTCTTGTAGTGTGCGTGTGTTCACTTAACACAGGGGCTGGGCACATAGTCCTGGCTCTTAAAAGCACCCTCTGAAACTACAGCCTGGAACTGGGGACTGACATTTGATCTGGGAAGAGGATGCTGTTCAGCTTCTGTACAAGGAAATCCAACCCTTTCCTACCTGAGGATCGGATCAAACACTTGCCATTCCACTAAATGCACTAAGTGCTAATTTTGTGGGTTTTTTTCATCTGCTTTATGCACTTAAAATAGTATCCCTCCTCTGGCTATCTTTGGGAACTCTTCAAGGAGGTTAAAAATACAAACGTGAAAGCTGTAATAATGAATGTCCCCTCAGGATTGATTTGAAGCCTTTCAGATGTGTTGCGGAGCCAGGGCAGAAGACCTCAGAACTAAAGCTGTAAGGTTCACACAGCTAAAGCCTTAGTTGCAGAGCCACAGAGGATATGAACAAGAAGTTGCATGATGAATCATTCAGAATAATGCTTTGTTTCCTAGAAGCTGTTCTGCTCCTAGCCTCATAAACAAGGTGTGCATTTGTGTACATGAGTGCACAGTGTTACTCAGTAGGAAGGAAAGCAACGAACTCAAAGTATTATGTTGGCCCAGACCAGCTAGCACAGTTCCCAGCCACACTCAAGGGGTTTGGAAAAGCCATGGGCCATTCCCAAAAGGTAGTTTGGGGTGTACAAATCTTCTCTTGGGCAAGAGACTTTAACTGCAGCAAGCTCTCAGGACCAGGGAATAGTATATGTACAACAATGCACATCACCAGCAGGATGACAACCATGTGTTGGAGTGAGACAGTTTTGTGTGTATTGCAGTTCTTGTGATTGACTGATCTAGTGTGAGGTGTCTCTGCCCATGGCAGGGGGGTTGGAACTAGATGATCTTAAGGTCCTTTCCAACCCTAACTCTTCTATGACTCTATGTTGCCTTTCCTCTGCGTTTGAATATTTTCCTTCGGAGTTGGCCATCTGTTATTTTTGCCATAATGCTTGTGCCCAAGTCTGCTTCCTCTGGGAATGGCCACCAAACCACCAAGAGTGCATTGTTCACACTGCTAAAAACTGTCTGAAATACACAAGTGCCTACACATATGCACCTACTGTAATATAGTCTGTTCTATAGATGATCTGGAGAAAAGATCCATCTCAATGTACACAGCACAGGATTTAGGGTATCTGTTGTATCAATTCTTTACCATCCTTCTTCTTGCCCTCTCTCCCTTCTAGAAATGCTGCCGGATTTCTCACTTGCAGTGCTGCCTGCACTCTATAAGAAAAATGAAATAATGCTACAAGGTGTGTATAAAGGGTGAAGGCACAGGGCAGGAACGGAGATGAGGTTCAATTCTGGGATCTCCTGGGCTTCCCACTAAAATACAGATACCCTTAGCAGGTTTCCAAACTATTCTATGATTCAATGTGTGTACTATATATATTATATGTGTATGTATATATATATCTATATATATCTATATATATTTTATATATATAGATATATATATAGATATATATATATATCTGTGATCAGGTTGCTCTGAAGTTTTAAGTCAAAAGTAGGCACTAACTTCCCACAGCCAGGCCCAAGAAGGGTAGTTGCACAAAGACATCCAATCTTCATTTAAATACATCAGGAAACAAGGCATTTACTACATGCCTGGGCGAATCATGCCAGTGGCTAATTCTTCTCTCTGCAGAAAACATGCATCCTTTTCACCTCTGAACTGTCGAAGTCTTTGATTTCTGGGCAGTGGTTGTTATTCTGTTGGGTGCACTGACCTTAGAGCCCTTTGCCTGTCTTCTGCTGGCTTCAGACCTCCAGGAAGCTGAATCTTCACTAAGCCTCTAAATCTCTTGGGATTAATTATCTTCATTCTGAAAGGACCCCAGGCAGAGTGGGCCCTTCTGCAGTTAAATTAACTTTTCTCTAGTTGCATTTCTCTGGGATCAAATCACTTACCCTGCAGGCATGTCTTCATGGTCCAAGCCGAAGTCAGGTGAAGCCTGTTCTGATGCAGCTACACTAATAAGAGTCTTCAGCCAGTGTGGATGGAACCAGGGAAGGTATCACCACAGTACCACATCTTACAATGACTGTTCTGCTTCTTGAAATGACTGAGGCTTAACCATAGCAGGGTTTTCATTTGGAGGCTGTCAGGGTTTCTGGTTTGGCCAGACTTACTTATGAATCAGAGCTGTCAAAAGGGCATTTCTGAAGTCGATACATCAGGTTGATGGCTGCTATTTCCCTCTTCTCTTACCCCAAATAATTTTTTTTCCTCCAGAAGTTTGGCTATGTGGAGAGGTTCCTACTGTCAAAAACTGTAGAAGGAAAAATCTGTTCCTCTTACTAGCTCACTGCTCCTAGTTCACAAATTAATACAGTGCTGTACATAATGGTCAATAGCTTGGTGGTGAAGGCTAAGAGTCAGGCCAGAGTTCAAGGCCAGGTGGGACAGAGTCGTAGGTGACATGGTCTAGTGGAAGGCATCCTTGCCCATGGCAGGGGGTTGAAACTGGATGATCTTAAGGTCCTTTCTAACCCTAACCATTCTGTGATTCTGTGATTCTATTTTTAGCTGCTTGTGGCAACACAAGAAAGAGGGATGTTTTCTTGCCTCCAATGAAAACCCGGGTTGGATGGGGCTTTGAGCAACCTGGTCTAGTGGAATGTGTCCCTGCCTGTGTGCAAGGGGATGGAACTAGATGAGCTTAAGATGAGCTTTCCAACCCAAACCATTCTGTTCTGTGATTCTGGGTCTCTCTCCTCTCCCTGCTCTTCAGTAATCTGTACCTACGAGATAATTGAGTTTTGCAGTGGAAGGGCAGAGACTGGGACTTCTCCTCCACCACATCCAGCTTTGGGGGCATTCTGACTGAGCCAGGCTTTCAAATAGACTCCAGCTTTGCCATGTATTCAGTCCTGGTGTATTCCCCCTATTTTGCCATACATGGGATTAGGATGGCTTGGAGCAGGAACATCTCTGCCCACACATGTGGATTGCATGGCTACTTTTGCCTTCAGCATCTTCTAGGATGCAAGAGTGCCTGTTCCTTGGATGTTTTCTGGGAAATGATGGGCAGGGAGGTGGGCACATGGAGTATGTACTTAGGTGGTGAGTGTATGTCTGTACTAGCAAATTAAACACTGTCAGGACCTGGACACTGGAGGTCCGTTATCTGTAAGGCTAAATTTTAGGTATCTCTGCTATCTGGTGTGCGTGGATGTAGCCATCCAGCTCAGAATGGTGGGTCCGTGCAGGCATGGTCTGTGTGTACAGTCTGAAAGCTCACCAGGACCGTGTCTCTATATTTGCACTAACCAACAACCAGAGGAAAAGCATAAGGCTGAATGCTGGTCAAGGATCATCCATGGCACTACAACACTACCATGGTCCCAAGCACAGTTTTAGTCCAGACCAGCTATCCTTCTCCCAGACACTATCTGGGCACGCTTGAGGGTTTAGCATGGATGCTTTCAACAGGCATGATGCCAGCCTGTTTTGGAGCATGGGTGAGTTTAGCCATATGGATGTGAGCTGTGCCGTGCTGCTTGCCCTCAGAGAACTGGCTGTGACCCGTTTCATTTCCTAGGAGGGATGTGGGATGTGTGTCCCGGAGGTGTTGGATTTGTGCACTGCGTTGTCAGACTGTGCAAGCAAAGCTGCCCTTTGCCAGGTGTCTGGAAGTTTTAGTGACTGTTAATGAGAAAACTAAGCCCCACTGGCTGCCACCCCTCCATGGGAAACCCAGGATGTACTCCAACAACCAGTGTTTTCTGTGAATACAATCAAGCAGAAATAGTCCCAGATCTAGAGAATTTGCAGTCAAAACACAGGAGAAATGGAGGTACAGGATTCTGTTAACCTACTGGGACCCCACAGGATCCAGATATTGGATCCACATACTCTGGAAACTGGCACCAAGGAGATGCTGTTTGGATGTGGGTGACTGGTTTGTACTGGGCAAATCAAGGTAAAGCCAATGTGAGGAACCTTGCATAAATATGTGTCAGGGCTCTGAAGGGTTTGTCCCATCCAGCTCCTCTCATGTAGGAACTCATGAGAGCCCTCAGGGTGGATGGATGGAGATCATAGAACCATAGAATAGTTAGGGTTGGAAAGGACCTTAAGACCATCCAGTTCCAACCCCCTGCCATAAGCAGAGACACCCCACACTAAACCACGTCACCCAAGGCTTTGTCCAACCTGGCCTTGAACACTGCCAGGGATGGAGCACTCACAACTTCCCTGGGCAACCCAT
>JBCJKH010049278.1:22385-34637 GCA_039877255.1 Loriculus beryllinus
GTAATTCCCCTGTTCAAACATAGGTGCAGAGTGCCATCTGAGATGCCCATAGGCTATGCCCTGGCTGTCACTCCAGAGGTCATATGTTCTCAGTTCAGGGTGGAACCAAATATATAGCTTCTATGTTTCCATTTCAGTGAAAGAAACCTCTTCCATGCAACCCAAATTGCTTTGCTTTTCTCCACCTCCAGTTTAGCAGCCACACTAGAACACCATGTATTCCACTGCCACATCATCCACACAGACAAGACATCCAATGGATATGTTGTCATCCATGGCTGCTGCTATGGGAGACAAAAGTCACAGACAGGTCACAGCAGAGACAAGGATCCAACAGGCCTGTTTTGCTGGATTAAAACTATGCAAGGGGCAGTGCTAACAGGTTACAGTGGGGGTGGTGCAATCCCTGTTTCATTCACCAGTACAGACAAAGCCTTTCTGCCTGGTCTCTACCTATGCTGCATCCTCTGTTTTTTCAGGCATCATTCTGTCCAACAGCTCCCAGACCTGCCCAGGCATTTACCCAGCAGAAATACGACTTTTAATTACTACTTTTTATGACTTCCTTTTCATAATTGCAGTGGGGGCTCTCTGCTGTTCTGCTTTAATCTCCATCCTGAGAAATCACTTTCTCAGGCATGATCTACTGAATGGGAAAGGGAAATAGGGCTTTCAAATTGCAGCAGTGGGCTTGTTGGCAGCAGAGGAATGTGGGACACATTTTTGTATTAGCCCAGATGATGTCCATGGTACTGATGTCTCTTCCCTGTTGCTTTTGTCTCCCACCCATCAGAGTGGTCAGGTCCATTCTGCTTCTTGACAGTGATCTCTGTCTTGTCCCATATCTCCTGAACTGGGCTTGGGCTTACTCTACTATCTTACTCTACTTACAGCCTACTGACCCCTAACGTGCCCCAAAATTAATAAACCGTGTTTTGTAAGACTTCTTTTCCATGTGAACCATTGGACAAGATGGTTCTGCAGTTTAATTTCCTTCTCTTCAACCTTGTCTTCCCCCCAAATCATTGAGGGGATGGACAAAGTCCTGCAGACCCTCCTAGCCTGACCGATACCCATCCATCCGCCTTCACACAGAGGTTTCCACGAGAGCTGATGCCTTGGTATGCACAGGGGCACTAACTGGATTAAAATATCAGCATTAAGACTTTAGTACAGCAGCTCCTCCCTCTGCCCCACTGTGGCTTAGCATCCCTGTCATTATCTTTTATTAGGCAACATCTATCAGGACACTGGAATTGTTCACTGTCTGCCATCCACAGAGGAGGATCTGCAGATCATTTAACTGGAAAGCCTTTGGACAATGCAGATATTTATTCCTCAACATGAAGATGTGGAAGGCAGCTGGTGTTTTCAATAGTGCCAGATCAAGGGCTACTTGGGGCTGAATGGCAGGAGGCAGGAGCAGGGATGAGGAGCACACTGAGAATGGAGGTTATCTCTTCTTGATTTGGTTTTTAAAAGCTGCTCAGCCTTCAGGCGTGGTACACTGGGAGAAAGAGGAGCAAACTATGGAAGGAGGGAGGGAGGGATGTCATCACTTTCAGAGGGAAATGGCATGAGACAATTCACAGACACACTGCAGATCTGGGTGCGATGTGGGTCCTGTCTCATGCTTAGATCCAAGTATCTAAAAGAGGAGATTGTGGTCACCAAAGAGCCTTCTGTCAGCAGTGGAGATACCTCCAGTTATCCCACCCACAAGAGATGTCCAAGAGAGACAGGAACAACCACCTTTGGAGGTGCTCATAGCGGTAGATAGCATCTCAGGTGACTCGTGTGAGTCTCTGGTACCAATACAAAGATAAACTGAGAGCAAGGCTGTCCGTGAAGGCCAGGGTGCAAAATGACCACATGGAAGGAGCACTAAGGCTGGAGACCCATGGCACAGTGGCATTATCCAGACAGAGAATAACCCCTCTGAAAACCCTAAGATCCAGTCCTCAGTCCCTGTCCTGGGCACCCCACAGAGGGATCCGTAATCCAGCGTTACCTACATGGAGCCAGGGGAAACAGTCAATGGAGCACTTCTTGCCTGGATAACCCCACCATACCAATATGGGGGTGGGTTGTGTGGTGAATCACAAAGCTCCTCAACACAACCAGCTTCAGCCCTTGCAAGAGAGACTCTTTCTCACAGCAGAATCCCAGAGCCATTAAATTGTTTCAGACTAAAGCAGCGTGTAATATATAATTGATAATGGTTATTCCTGGTACACTCCTTGTAATGAAATTTTAATGCTAGGGACAATTTTGTGTGTGCGTGTATGTATGTAATATATAGCTGTATCTTCATGCTCTTAAGTACTGGTCCTCAGTGATTGTTCTGGCTACCGAGTGTATCTGAGCTTTGTTCTCGGTGTTGATGAGGTCAGCCCATATTCCACCGGTGCCGGTATTTGCACCAAGGCCAAAGGTCCAAGTCTTGAAGTGGACTCTGTTCGCAGCCCATGTTAAAACATAACTCCATGTGGTACAGATTACCTGTGCCAGTCCCTTCCTGCATGCACTGGGAATTTGGCTGCCCACAAGTAACGTTTCCATTGCCTTTGGGCCCCTTTGGGAAGAACCTCAGCTGGCAGCAGCAGGCTCTCACCCCCCCCAGCAAGCTGCCTTTTACTAAGCTGAGCTCTGTGGACCCCTGTGGTGTAAACCAGCCTGCCTTTCTCTTGGCACTGGTGAAGTAGTCTTGCAAACACATTCCAACAGTGACAGTATAATGTTGGTTTTTTTCCCTTTTTCTTTTGCCCCCTCCCCAATCTCTTTGTCTTCCCATTGAATGGTTGGCTTTCTTCAGAAAGCACAAACCACTTGATCTCATGGCAATAATTAGCTGCAGGGGAGCTAATTAACTCCCTCTCCAATGATCCAAGGTTCACACTGAGCTGTGTTTTCCCCTCCACTGGTTTATTTCCATAGGCCAGGGCAGGCAGCAGTATATATAATTCCCTCATTGCTGGTGTCAACCTTGAGCCTTAACTGGAAAGCAGAGGGACCTTGCCTCTCCGACCCTATTTGAATTCACTGATGTCTTTTGCGGGATTAAGACAGTCTTTTCCTTGGATCAGTCTTTTCCTTGGGAAAAGGAGGAAGAACTGTGTGCCTTCTCTCTGCCTTTGTCTGTCTCCCTTTCTCTTTTCTACCCATGTGCCTATTTTTGTGATATTTGTGGAGATGTAAGGCTAGGACAAATTGGGAGAACCTATCGCTGTTCACTGTGTGGCAGCTGGTCCTGTGTCCTCTTTAGGACCCATATGGTGGCACAGTTTGGGACAGCACTTGTTGGTCTGGGCCAAGACTGTGCCAAGGCCTCTGCTGGCAAGCAAAGTCCTCCATACACCTTGCTTGTGCCAAGAACTGGGATGGGGAGAAGACATACAAGAGCTGAACATCATTTCCACTGCTTTCTCGTGGTCCAGGTTACAGGGCTGCCATGTTTGCTGATCATTAGCAATACAACTAAACCAGTTGAGCTTATTTTGGGGTGTGCTTTCCCTTTCTCCTCCCTGCCCTCACTCCAGTACACAACTGCTCAGCAGGGATGTGCAGAGTCAGTGATTGCTCCGGCCAACTTGCATGTCCCCTCTCTATCCCTGGGCACTTCTTCATGGTCCCTTTTCCACCTGCAATAACTGAAATGCTCCCTGCTCTTTTGTCCCACCATGTGGCCACTTTCCTAAGCATGGCCCTTGCTCGCTGCAGATGCTCCTGTCAGTGTACATAGAGGTGGCTTCATGTCCTTGGTGGCTGTTTAGTCACAGTGCCCGGCGTTTGAATCTATCCCCCGGAGCAGAGAGCAAGAGACTGAAAGGGTGTTGAGTCACCATCTGATTCCATTCATGGTTGAAAGTCACCACTGTGGCTTCTGGCACCTGCCCTGACATCAGCCAGGGCACTGGTGAATTAAAAGAGCTGCCAGCAGACAGGACATGTGCTCAGGTTTGGCCAGGCCCTGACCTGGCTGAGTTATTGGTTATTGTAAGTTGTAAACGAAGCAGGGTCAGGACACAAGGGCTGAGGTTCAACTCAATCTGCCCTTATTCTCCCACCACCATCCCTGGTGGTGTTGTTTCAGCCCTGGCCAACTCAGACTTACCCAAACCATCCCTGGCACGGCTCAGGAGCTGGCATGGGTGAAGGACCATCCCCAACAGGTGGTTGGGATGCAGCCACCATGCTTAAGAGGGTGAGGGAGATTAATGGTGTGGGCATGGCCAAGCCTCAGGGCTGGAGAGCAGGCTCCAGCATGGGTTTGTGCCCTTGTGGAGGTGTAACTGAGCCCTGAGCACTGCAAGACTCTGCCACTTTTCCTTTCCTGCATCCCAACTGCTCTCAGCATCCATCTCCTTTCCTAGGAGCAAGGTAAAAGAGGTGATCCCCATCCTAGCAGGCTTCTTTCCACTCCAAGACTTAACTGCAGTTTGGAGCTTCCTCAGAGCAGCCAGCCCAAGGGTGCTGGCTTGATGGCAGCCCCACAAACCCAGGTAGAATGCAGAGACACCACAGGCTGTGCTTTGTGCTGGGGTGGGTGAGTGCTGCATCTGGAGAGCCTCGTGTGAGCCAGCCGTTGTCATGGTGACCAGAGAGTTGGTGCGGAGCTGGAGAGGGGATGCCGAGAGTGTGGAGGATTCGGGGAGGCGGGGGGCTGAGGGACTCTCCCATCATCTGTCAGTGCAGAGATTCCCCAAAGGTACAGACAGCTTGATATGCTGGGGCTCAGCAGCTTGCTGGCTCGGCTCCTCCCAGTTGGTGAGGATGAAGTTGATGGATTTGCCTGCACTGTTCTTTCTCCGAGTGAACCCGTTCCTCCCTGTAGCACCAAAAAGAAAAAGAAAGAAAAAGAGCAGGCTGTTGGTGGGGAAAGAAGGAGGATCTAGAGGCATGTGGAGGAGTAACACCAAATGCCCTTACCCATGATTCCTGTGTTGCAGTGTGGCACTGGAAGGCACCAATATAACAGTACCATCCATCAACACCTGAATGCTTCAAGGCAAACACAGTCACCCCTCTCTCTGCCTTCCCCAGAAAATATCCTGCTCTCCACCTTGCTCCTCATCAGGGAGCTCTGAGAGTTGGCACACCATGGTGGTGATGCAGGACCACTGCCATGGTGCAGAGGTCTCCATCACTTTTCCATCCTTTACTGCAACTCTGTTGGCCACCCGAATGCTTGCTGGCTTCCCCCAGGGGCACTGCAGAGAGGTCACCAAAGGCCATGTCATGCAGTTCAAGGGTGACAAAGACAGGGAGCAGAGGTTCACATGCGAACATCAGGATGCATGAAGAGGTAACACTGTGGTGCAGCAGGGGTGCAGCCATGGGAACAAGACTTTGGAGAGTCCTATAGGCTATGCTTACCCCCTGGTTGAGCTCTGGCTGGGTCTAGGTCAGTATGAGTTGTGCCAAGGACCACATTAGCAGTTTTGATGGGGATGGTCAAGTACCAGCAGCATGGCAGTGTTAAAGTCACGATTCTAGATGAAGCCATGGTGACCATGGCTCTTGCCAAATGGCTGAGGTGAAGGAGCAGGCACCTAAAAGGAGTTGCAACAACCCTCAGTGAGATCCCAACCCTAAGGCCAGCTTCTCCAGCACTTCCCATACCTACACTGACTTACTGAGCATGCACCCATTGCTCTCCATGGGTTTTTGTGGCAGGGTGATGAAATCTGTAAGTGGATCTTTGACTACCAAAAAGGCAAAGCGAGGGAATTGCATTTATGAGGAGTGTTGATGAGACCAAATGAAGTTATATGATCCTACTGTATCACTGTGGGGCTGAAAGTCCTCATGACAAGGGCTGGCTGGAGAAGAAGGTGCCTGAGCAGTGTGAGACTTACTGCTGTCTTTGGCTGCTCCACAAAGAGCTGCGCAGGTCTTGCTTGTGGGCTCAACTCGAAATCCTGCCAACTCAAAGAATGAATGAGTTGGGATGAGTATTCCACCAGCACCAAAATGAGCCCTGGTTGATCCTATTAAATATTAATAACCTGAGCCCTCAGTTGTGTGCCTGTGTTTTGGCAGGATAAACCCAAGCCCAAGCAGTGGGGGTCACTAACACAGGACAGAGTAAGTCCTTTGTTTTGTTAATGAGTGAGACCATTGGCTTTGTCACTGTAGTGTGGTCTACCGCCCAGCACGACCCCAGCTACAGCCAAAGCACAACTCAAGTGAGAGGAGAGGGAAAGGAGCAGGATTAGATGCTGGGAGAGACAAGAGTGTGGCAAAGAGAGAGCCACAGCAGCCCCAGCTTGGAGAAGCGCCTGAAATGCATCCGTGGCTGAAAACATGCCTCCGCTGGGATTTCCAATCAGCATATTTATTTGCCTCCAGCTCTTAATCCTGCCTTGAACCTGATGGTGGTGATGGATATTAGGGCTGATTGGACATGGCTTATTATTATTATTACTACTACTACTATTTTATTATTATTATTATTATTATTATTATTATTATTATTATTATTATTATTATTATTATTTTGCCAGCTGCAGGGCGTATAACTGACTCTTTAAGAACTCTGTCTCTTTTCTGCTGCTCAAGAAACTCCTTAGGACCTGCTCCAATTGAGTCCTGAGGACCTGGAATGACTTCATAGCAGGGTCATATTCTGTTATTTTGTTAGAGGTTTGCTTTTGTCCTGCCCCTTTTTTCTCCCCCATCACCTTTTCTAGAGGCAAGGGAAAGCCCTAAAAATTTTTAGTTTATATACTCTGTTAGGGCACTAAAATCCTGCCCTGTCACTGCAGTTTGGCAAGGAAGGGAGAGTAGAACAGTCTGGATATAGCCCAATGGGGCCACGTGGGGTCAGGGAAGGAATTGATTTTGCCCATAGATCTATAACTTCCGTGCATCTCCCACATGGATGCAGCCATCCTTACCCATCCTCTCCTCCTCTTCCTCCTCAGCTTCATTCACTCGAACTCACCTGCTGAGTGTGTAAATAAATATTTATTTATAAATATATTTAAAGAGCATCACCTTGCTAAATGCTGCACGGAGCCAGACAAAAGGCATGGGAAGCAGGGGGGGGGGGGGGGGGGGGGGGGAAGAAGGCGCTGATGGGGAAATGAATGTAAAGACCAAATCCAAATCACCTGTGGCCTGCAAAGGTCTTGGTGGAGGAACTGAATTAATGTCCCTATTTGAGCTGGTCCACAGCTTTGGGAAGAATTTGGAGGTCCCTCTTTTAAATTTTAGGTCCCTTCTGACTGATTTTTGGATCATTGTTTAATGTATTTTTTTCAGGAAATTCTTTAAAAAGATATAAAAATTCTTCCTCCCCAATTCTCCCCCCTCAACTTTCCTGCCCTGAGCGTTTCTTCAACTTTGATTTTTGATTTGCAGTCGATTTCTTTCAGCAGAAACAGGACTTAAACATGTCCCTGGTGGTGTTCAGGGCCAAGCTGGACAGAACCTTGGGTGAGATGGTCTAGGGTGAGATGCTCTGCCCATGGCAGGGGGGTTGGAACTGGATGATCTTAAGGTCCTTTGCAACCCAAACCGATCTGTGATTCTATGATGCTGTGTCGCAGACTTCAGTGTTGTCTGACTTCACCCCTTGAGGCACCTTGAAAGGAAACTGAGGCACAGAGGGAAGCACGTCTCAGAGCTCAGGGCTTTTGGGAACTTTGATGGGAAAAAAATGGAGTTCAAATCCTCGTGTCTGGGAGCAAAGGGTACTGAGATTGCCTGGGTAGATCAGGCTTTTCAATGCAGTGTATTTTTTATTGCATGATTATCATTGAGGTATTGTCTGGGTAGATAGAAAACACACAGCCCCAGGGAAAGTTTCCTTCCAGAGCATAAATAGAGGTTAATTTGTGTCCGGGAGGGTCCTTGTAAGCATGTATGTGTGTGTGTTCCTATTTAAAGTCCAGATTCTTTTGTGCTCCATATAAACATCAGTCAGCTGGGCTTTTAATCTCTTGGGCTTCTGCAGAAACATTATATTTAGGAAACAATACAAAACCCCCAAGCTCCTGACCAGTTGTTAGCACTAAGCAGAAGGAAACCTTGTGCCTCAGGGCTTTGGGGACGTAGGCTTTTGAAGGTGAAGTTTGCAGGGAAATCCGTGCAGCATGAAGTGCAGCTCCTGCCTGATTCTGCAGGCAGTGTGCTCACACCGCTAATAAAGAGAGAGGAAGAGCTTTTTGTGATGCTGTGGTCTGGTTGGGGCTGGATGCCCTGAGTGCAGGAGGAGGGGAGTGCAGGTTGTGCATGTAGCTTTTGGATGGCAGCCTGAGCTTTTTGTCCCCATGAGATGGGGGATGCAGCGTGCAAATAGCCAAGCATGGCTTTGGGGTGCCAGCAAGGAGGGATGCAGGTGCGTAACTTGGGTGAAACATCCTGGCATCTCCTTGGCTCCCCATGGTCCTACCGCTGGGTGCTGCAGAGAGGACAGGATCTTTGTGCATGCAAGCATTCTCCGTTCCAGTGGTGGCAGCTCCCGAAATGACCCCGTCACCACAGGACTGATCTCTTTATCTGTAGTGGTGGTGCACTAGAGGAGGGGATGGAGGGAGGAGAGCGATGGAGGGGGGAAGGAGGAGGAGGAAAGGGAGGCTGGAAACTGATTACGTAGGAGGCATTTTGTCCCGCACCAACAGCAGCAGCAGGGAGGATGCAGATGAAAGAAGCATCCCTCTTGGGGGAAAAGGTGATGGTGAGGGTGGTCTGGTGTGCCCAAGGGCAGGCTGGCACGGATGGACCCAGCTGGGCACCGTCTGTCCCCAGGCACACCTCCACCCCAGTGAGGCTGTGTGGCTGCTGGGGCTCAGATTAAGATGGATAGATTGGTGAGAAGTGTTTGGTGTGACTGGAATAGAAAGCACAGTGGCTTCGTGCTGACTTGAGGGCACGGATCCAGAAAATAGCATTGCTCAGGAGATGATTACTTTTCTATTGGAGCTTGTCCTTAAAATAGCAAGCTCACTCCTCACTGCCCCTCCTTCCCCTTTGCCTGTGCATATTCCTAGTGATGGCTGTGAGATTCTTGGGATGTCCCCCCCATAATTTATTCCTTATTTATTTCCATATAATCTGTGCCTCACCATACTTTGTAAAGATGTCATTGAAGGCCTCCTGGTCGGTGCTTAGCTCACTGGGGTGGCAGAACTCAGCTCTGACCATTGTGTAGCAGGGGAAGGTTTGGAAGGAGCTGGTGCTCCCCTGGAGAAAATCAGTCAGGGCAGCCACAGGGTGACAAATGCAGGGCAGGAGTTCTCATGCCTGAAGTGATGCTGGGATGCCACTCAGAAGCATCACTGGGAAATACCTAAGCCTTCCCCTGATGCAAAGAGAGTCCTAGGGTCCTACAAGGGCATACTTCAAGCCTTGGCAGGCAATGCTAGGCAAAACCCCTGCCCCAAGATATCTGTGCGGTCTGGCCCCAGCCATTGGGGCTATTTTCACATGGGGCTATTTTGTTTTTTCACATGAAAAAAACAAAGCCAAAAAGAGAGCGGAGCAACCCAGGGCAGTTGCCAGTCCCTTGGAGCCAAAACTTTCATCAGGGACAGAGCCTCGTGCTGTCACCCTGGAAGGGGGCATGAAGCCCATGACACATCCCATGGGTGCATTTGCGTCTTCTGCTGTGGCGTAAAGCCACCCGTGGCAAAGGAGTCATCAGCGCCAAAGGCTGGGAAAGGAAGCAAGCAAACCTCTTCCATAGGCTCAGCTGGGAGATCACGAGTCAGGGACCTCAGCAAGGGCTCTGAGCTCATTTCAGGGCTAAACTTAGTTCAGAGAGTCCCAGCAGCCAGTCGGGAGCATTGCCACATTGGGATGGATGCCCTGTAGCAGCATTTTGTAGGCCAGGCCATACGGTTATTATTGCTAATGTTAAAAATATTCTCTGCTGAGTTATAGAGTTTGCTTTGCTAGGCTGTCTCTGTGTGGATGTCTCACGTCTTCCCATGTCCTGGCTTTATATAAAATGCTGAGTCCTCACAAAGGAAAAGGGAATGAGATTTTTGGAACTGGGAGAGAAAAACTGGGGTCACAAGGAGAGAGGGGAAGGGCTGTGGGTCATGCAGAAGAAAGCAGGGAGAGCCTTTGGGTTTCTGTGCCGGTTAATGCAGCAGTGCTGTGCCCCTGACACAGGGTCTGCTGTTTGACTGTCTACATTGCTCATTTATCATGGTTCTGGTTCATCAGACCAATGAGCACTGACTCACATAATGCCCAGGTATGGGATGGAGACCATGACTGTTCCCTGGGAGTGGTCTGCATACCACCAAACTCCTTGGGAGGACATGAGAGTTATGGACCTGCACCTAAAGGATAAGATTTCCTCTCCCATTTTTCCAGCCTTGAGCATCCTCAACTTAACTGGGGCCATGAAATTCCAGGCGTGTCATTTCCAACATGGGAGGCACCAACCTGTGCAATCATACAGGACGTTACCTGGGACCAAGCTGCTTAGATGTGGTTTCCACTCTGACAACATGGACTATGGTGTTCTGAAGAGCTTCTGGCATCTCCTGCCCTACCTGAAAGACAGAGATCAGCTTCAGTCTCGCCTACAGAGCAAGTTAGGAGGGAACTCAATCATCCACACTACTTAAATGATGTCATGGTTGCTGACATAGCTTTGACCTGGATGAAGAGGACCAACCCAAGCAGTTGCTGGGTTCAGTTTTGGAGTTATCCCAGCCCAAGGGCCATCCCCACCAGGCAGCTCAGGTGCAGCCACCCTATCCGTGAGGATTTGGTGCTGTGGAGGTGGTTTTAGGGCCAGAGCTGGATAAGGAGCTCTGAAATATATACATGGATTTATTTATTTATTTAAAATAATGCAAGCAGCTGCATGGACATGATCGTGTTGGCTTCAGCTGGCCTCTTTTTCTGCTTAATTAATGATGACGAGTCTTGAAGCATGCTTGGCATTCACTAAACAAAGTGTCATAAATGAACTGATTATTTCTTAGTAATACTGCTAAACCTGTTTTGAGTGAGCTTAAGACTGACTTAGAGGATCCATTTGGATACCAGGGTAAGATCTCTTGCAGGCAGACATAGGAAGAGTTTGTGTTTGGCTTGAAGGGAGACTCGAAGAATGTGTGGATAACCCCACAGAGACGCATCTCTGTTCTCCCTGGGGAAAAAAAAATTAATAAAATAAAATAAATAAAATTAAATTAAATTAAATAAAGGAAATAAATAAAATAAAATAAATAAAATAAAATAAAATAAAATAAAATAAAATAAAGTAAAATAAAATAAAATAAAGTAAAATAAAATAAAGTAAAATAAAATTAAATAAATAAATAAATAAATAAAAAGACCAACAAACCAAAACCAGAGGAAGATCTTTGTCCTTAGTGAAATGTTTTGTCTGATCCTGAGATGTTGGGGATCAGGCTCATTTGGAGTTCAGGGCCCTGTTTGTCAGGATGAGGGACAGAGAAATGACTTTTCCAACCGTGTAGGGATATCCATGGAAAAGAGAGGGGAGCATGGAAGAGAAAGCAACAGGCCAGACAACCCAGAACCAACATTCAACTAATCTCCTTAAAAGAGATTTCTGGGGCCATTCTGGTAATTTAGGGATTTCAGGTTTTTTTAAGGCTGCCCCTTCTGGGATTAGCTCTCAGGAGAGCAAGAGCTGGAAATATTTTTCAGGCTATTTGTGACTCAGCAGCTGGCAAGTGCTGATTACTGGCAGCAGCTGACGTCCGAAAAGCATCTAAGGCTTTATTATATTATCCAAAAAGGCCACAGACTTTATTTATCACCCCAGCTCCAGAACAAGGAGTACCCAAACCTTCCAGGAGGACAGGGAACACAGGGCAGAAAGCGCTGTAGGGAAATTTTAATCTCTTCCTCAAATGCTCTTCAAATTTTCCTTTCCCAGGTGCCTCCAACCAGTTGCCTTTGAATGTTGCCTTTGAATTTAGGCAAGAAGAGCAACCCAAAATCAGACATTTTGGTGTCTGGCTGCTCCCAGCTGCAGTTGGTAGATGTTTCTAGGCAGCATCATGCCTGTGTTTCCATGGGAGAGTACCACCCTTTCTGGTATGTCCCTAGAAGGCTGATTTCCTTGAGGATAGCATCATCTAGGCCAGAGGAGCACTGAGTAAATTGAGTCACTAATCTGTGGCTCAATTCCCAGCGCTTATAGTCTCAATAGACGACATCCGCTCAAGAGTATCTCCTCTCTGGCCCTTTCTTGGTCAGCAGCTCTAAGCACAACTTTAACATTGCTTTACTGATCATTTATCAGTGCCAAAG
>JBCJKH010049278.1:60223-72408 GCA_039877255.1 Loriculus beryllinus
GAAGAGATGTTTAAAATATATATATTTATCACAAGCCGCTCCTTCAGTGCTACAGGCAAAGCTTAGAGTAGGGGAGAAAATGCCCGGCTTACAAGTAGCTCTCCAATTACCATTGCTTGCTTTAGTGATTTTCCAAGAGAGGCAAAGGGCTGTATCCTGGCTGTTTTTCTGTCCTCCACAGCTAGATGCTCACCTCTTCTCATTGCACCATCCCCTGACTCCTGAGTGGCATTCCTTTGCCATGGAATCATAGAAATATAGAATCATAGAATCATTTAGGTTGGAAAAGACCTTTAAGATGATGTGACTCCAACTGTTAACCTTACACTGCCAAGTCCACCACTAAACCATGTCCCTAAGCACCACACATGCACATACAGTGGAGAGCTGTTCCTCTTTCCCCTGGCTTGCACTCAGTCCAGGGCTGTGTTCCATGTCTGCTTTCTCCTCTTACCAGACATCAATAAATTGCCTTACAAGACATTAGTAAATTAGCCCTTCTGACCATTTATCCTTGAGATTATCAAAAGCTGAACCAAATCCCAAGGCAGGGGTTACAGGGGCGGAACATCTCTGCAACCACTGAGTTTGCCAGATCAGTGTCTGAGCTTAGATTTTCTTCATGAATTAATATGGAAGAGATTCCTTTATATATACATTGGGCTGGGATACACGTGCGTATGTGTATAATCAAATGAGTCATTTCCACAGTCATTTGTAGATCAAATGAGTGTGGAAACACCTCCCAGAACAAAGACTGGGAGATGGGAGTTGTGGTGAAGGGGATGCAGCTTGGGGATGCTGGGATGGGGGAGGCTGAGCACCAGTCCCCATCACACAGCCACGGCCAGAGAGACTCCTCCATCCCTCCTGAGCAGCCAGAGGCAGTGATATGATCTCTGCTGCCGGCGTTGCTGAAGTGGCTCTGGGGAGACTTTGTCCAGACCTGTTGTCTGCAATTCAGGGGGGAAACAAGAGAAAGACAGGGGAGTAATCGAAGGACTGAAAGAGGTGCCAGATGGTGAGCAAAGTTCAGCTCATGTAACGCCTCAGAGAGTGTGCGGGTGGGGGAAGGACAGAATGAGCTTGGCCATGGTCTCTGGATGCCTCCATGTGGAGCAGGAAGCCAATATCACATCTTTTCCCTTTATCCTTAGCTGCAACAAAGCGTCCCAACACTTAGATGCTTCCTTGGATTACCAGTGAGAAACTCTTTGCTTTTCTGAAGGCAATGATCCAATCTGTATGAAGTTACAGCTATTCTTTTTATTATTTTATTTTTGTTTTATAATTTTATTTCATTTTATTTCATTTTTGTTTTGCCATGATAATGCCTTCCTGGTAATGGGTCATCCCACCAGCACTAAGGATGGCATATGCTGAATATGAAGTATAAAAACTGAAATAAAACTTGGAAGAACAATTTTGACAAGAAGTGACATTTCCTCAGTTTCTGAAAAGAGATTTCCCGAATTATTCCAAAGGTCTTTTGCACAAAATCTTCAAAATGCTCATTTATTTGTTCCAGCTTGACCTCAAAGCTGATTTCCCATATTTACATCAGACAGCAGTTCCTCGTTTGACCTACTCCGCTAGCAGGATATTGTCTGTATAGATGTATAAATGAATAAATAAACCATGTATATGGTCGTATGTATGTTATATACAAACACATGTCATTTATTCATATGACTATATACATCATAAATCAATTTTTTATCTATTTATATATGCTGTATACCTCTATGTATACATATATATATATGCCTATAATGAATAAATAAGCCATAGATGTGTATGGATGGATGTTTGTGCATATATATATGAACCTATATGTACATTCAAGGATATGTGTAAGGGTTTGTATATGTGTATGTGGTTTATTTGTTCATTACACATTTTTCCTTGGGATACATTGTCCTGTGTGGTGCTCATAAATTTAAAAAGAAAAAAATCAAAACTGCTTAAAAATTCATTCCAGAGTCATTACATGAGGAGACTTGTGGGCAAAATCCTGGGAAAGATGAAACTGGAGCAACAGTCTAGTGTCAGAAAGCAGATGTGGGTGAATATGTAGATGATTTCTAAATAGAAGGATGGTTGGACAGGATGGTATATACCTCATCTGACTCAGTGCTTTGGCAATAGAGGTATTTCCATAATATAATTAATTTCGTAATTCATCTCAGCCTAAAACAGACCTCTGAAACACATCAGATAGTTCTCATTGTGAAAAACCACAACTTTGTTTTCCTTTTGAATATAGAGGGCACTGTGTCTTATCAGTGCGGATGGATGTGGAGGTCATGGGTCTCTGAATGCCACCTGGAAGGAGCCCAATCCCCTGCAACCACTGGAAGCACTGACAGACATTGCACTGCTCCTCTGCCCATGAGTGTTGTGTACCACCTCATCCTCAGCTCTCCATCTGAGACATTTCTCTGGAGGATGACTCAGTGCAGGAGGCTGGTGTCATGGGTTGAGTCACCCTCTGCAGTTGTCCCTTGCCCTCCCTTGACCGCAGAGGAAGCCAGGTTGACATCAGACATCCGATGTTAGAGACACGAATAACCTGGTGCCCTGATTACACACTGCACATCCGCTTGCCACAAACTCTTAAGTGCTGCCAATGTCTCATGTCAAGCTAGAGTCCTGCAGTACCCAACCCATTAGAAGCCAAGGAGAAGCCAAGGACACTGCCCTATCCCACCAGGGCTGCATTGCCACCATCTGCCTGATAAGAGCTTTCCAGATAGATAGGCTTCCTCATCCTTGCCTGACTCCTCACCCAACCTCTCCTCCTGCCTCTTTGACACAACCCTTACCTTAAGGATGGTAGTACCAACCTTCAGTGGTGGTGAGTTGCAGGAGCCAGGGGTTAAGCCATGCCAGCTGCAGGTTGCACTCCCAGCATGTGTGTAATGGGACTCTTTCCCATAAAATCAGTCATAAAATCTTCCCCTCACCAAACAATGAGCCTAAAACTCTTTGACAACGTCCCTTGAGGGCACTGTCAGCCGTGATTGTCTTGGACGTGGCACCCTAGGCGCAGGCAGCCTCTCACTGATTTGGGATGATAGAGGATGGGGCAGGGAAGGTTCTTTTCTTACTGTACTTCTCCACGTGCCTGCCAATGCAACATCGTAGTTGTGTGGCCCTTCGTGAGTAATCCCCCAAGATTTACTGTACACCAGGAAGCCTGTCCAGACACCCTGGCAGCTCCCAAGAGGATTTGCAGAGCCAAGACCTCTTGCACCACATGGCAGGGGAGGGGGTCCCTGTATGCCTGTGTCTGGGCAAAATACCCATGAACAGAAGCAAAGCATTTCACAGTGAGGCTGCTTACTGTCCCCTGAAGGAAGATGCCCATTTGTCAAAAGTAAATGTTTTAGGTGGGAAAGCATTGTTGTTGGGAAAGCATTCATGGGAAGGTTTTTATTTTTGGATCCAAAGTGGACTTCTAGCTCCATGTACCATCTTCTGAAGTAGCTAAGTGTGTCCATATGGGATTCTTCTCCCATACCCTGGCATGCATGGGGAAGAGGGAGACTAAAAGCTAGAAGGAAGTTTTGCTGGTCGAGACATAGACTTTCTGCCCATCTGTCACAACTTTACCTGCTTGCCCCTGTTTTACAAATGCCACCAAGGTAGGGAAGGCAAAACAGATTGTAGTCCTGTCCAGGCTATCCATACGGTTGAGGAGGTTCTTATTAAGTCCATGCTAAATGTCCGCCCTAGCTTGTCCATTCGCCAATCATGTGAACTGGCATTAATCCCACAGTTATCTTGCATTTAAAATTCTCACACCCACCTATAATACACCCCTGAGGAAATGAGGGACCGATCAGAGGGGCTTTCTGCAACTGGGCTCTGCCTTCCTCCATCCTTTGGATCAGGCTGCGCCTGCCTGGGCATGCCAGTTTTGATGGGATTATTTCAGAGCCTGGAAGGGGAGTGATTTTCCTGTGAAAGCCACTGAATGGTTGGTTTCATCTCCCAGGCTGCCTCTCAAACACAGAGCAAAGCCATCCTCAGCTCTCCCTCCGCTCATTAATGTGCCACTGGGAGAAAGGCAGGAACTTCCTAATGACTTGTGGCTCAGGAGCGAGAAGCCGGTGCTTTTGTTATTTTTCATGTTGGAGCCGGTTTCACCTTTGATTCCTCTGATAGTAGGAGGGGACTGCTGACAGCAAGGGCTGAAAGCAGGCATCATCAGGAGAGGAGATGAAGGCCCAGCCTAATGCCTTTTATTTATTTATATCTCTTGCATATAAAGAGCTGGGTTGGGTAATCTGGAGATTTGGACAGCATGAAACACATCGCTTTTGAATGGCTGTAGTAATTTAAATGGGGGACCTCAGAGACAGGTGTATTTCTTTTTTCTCCTTTTTAACATGCTTTTTATTGAAGTGATAGTCAGTGAAAGGGCTGGAGGCAACTGATATTTCTGCTCACCAGTGGGAAAGCAAGCAGAAAATAAGCCCCATAAGTCCAAAGTGGTGGAGCAGTTCATTAGCCGTGGAAGATACAGCTCTGGCTTTCACGCCAGCATCACTAGAGGGTTTGAGCATCATTTCCCAAATGCAGGAAGGTGAATAGGTTCCTCCACCGCACCTTGTAATCAGTTGGTAAAACCAACTGACAGCTAGCAGAAAACCTGGGTTTAGATCATATCCAACATGATTTTGCAGGGCAACAGGTTGAAGTGAGTTTTATTTACCACCTCCACAGTACTGGTTATGGGGCTGACAACCATCAACCACACAGCAAGACAATTCTTTGGCCATTCTGGCTCCTCCAGAAGGCACATACGAGCAGATGGCATCTGTCCTCCCAGAGCCCCATTACCTGACCTACATGTACAAGCTGGACACGAGCTCTTTTGGAGGCAAGCTGCCCATGTTTTCCTCAGTCCTAAGTCCACCCCTGCCACATTGGTCTGATTTTTGGACAGGGATCTGAACTCCAGCCCTTACCCACCACAGGCTACCCAGTGAGGATCTGTTGTCACTGGTTGACTCCAACATCACTGCTCTTTCAGTTTCTTCTTTGGTTCTTCTGTGAACAAAAAGAAGAAGTTACGTGCATTGCTTCACTAGATCTCCATTTAGCAGAAAAAAAGAATGCCATAATGATTTTAGTGGAATTTTTAAATCTACCTAATTGGCACAATATTGTCCGTCACTACAGTCTCTGATCACCTTATCGTATAACCACCTGGAAGATTGAAAGAGAATTTGATTTTCAACCCAAAGATACACTTTCATCTCCTATGTGCTTTCTTTGGTTTATGGAGAAGGGTCTTCTAGACCCACACATGGAGTTTCCATATAATAAACCTCACACCTTATAAAGAGGAGCTCTCTCTGTTGGATTCCAGGTGAAAAATAGGTAACACGGGATTTGAAGCCCAGATTTTGTGGCTACGTTTAAACCAGGGAAGTAATCAGTGACTTTTCCCTCACCTTGAGACTGACCTGTGTGGTCTGCTCACATTCACTATCAAATCTACCAATAATCAAAATGATGTCGCAACACCCCAGATGTTTTATTGTAAATGGTCCTTGGCTTCAGCTAATTCCTCAACCATGCCTTGGAATTGTCTGGGAAAAGGCCAGTTTTCCTGGTGCAAAGCTGTTCCAGGATCACACTAACAACTTAAGTGTGGACTTTCAGGCTTCAGGCATTTTCCGCATTCCTACATGCTGCCAAGTTTTCTAGCATGGATGTAGTCATACTGTTCCTGCATAATGCTGAATGAAAGCTATTTAAAGTGATAACTGAGATGTGAAAACTCCCAGTTGTACAGTCACTTTGTTTTCTACAATCCCAAGAAGGTACCTCAAAGGATGCCTTTTGTTTTTAAGTGGCTGGGCATGTTCCTCTCCATTACTGAGCAGATGTTGTGGTCCATTCCAGATTCACCTACTCTCCTTACATTTCTCATAGCTGATGTGCTACATAAGTAGTTAAATTATAATACATATATCCACTGGGTTTTATCCATTGGGTTGGGTTTTTTTTTCCATTGCAAACCAACCAAACCTTGCATTACATTTAATGTGCTTTGTTGTTTTTGCAGGCATTATATGATTTACTAAAGTGTTAATTTCCTGTAGCAAAAGTTATAATGGAATACAGAAGTAAAATTGATTTTAAATTACCATGGCAAGCTTGCAGAAACACTTCCATTATTCAGTAGAATGGGTGAAGGCACTGCAGTTCTCACCACCGTGAAGGAAAATACATTATTTAATATCACTGGCTCTTCAATGGCATTGCTAGGCTTTGAAGACACCATTATGGTTCAGTAATACTATAAGGGAACATGCTGTTAAAAGACCTTGATTGCAAGCAACGTGGTCCATGAAGAAGAGCTTTGTTACTGCTATACCTTGGTTCGCTTTGTGTTATTCAAGTGATCCTGGTGAGAATGGTGTTGTGGCAATCACCTGGAAGATCTCTGCCTTTGACAGGTGTAACAGCAGGGATTTCAGACATGGTTTTGCCTCCTGGGGACTTAGAACCATAGAATAGTTAGGGTTGGAAAGCACCTTAAGATCACCTAGTTCCAACCCCCCTGCCATAAGCAGGGACACCCCACACTAAACCATGTCACCCAAGGCTTTGTCCAACCTGGCCTTGAACACTGCCAGGGATGGAGCACTCGCAACTTCCTTGGGCAAGAAGAAGAATCAAGTTCCTTGGTATCCTGGAACAGGCAACACCAAAGCTTTCTAAGACTTTTCCCTACAAAAAACTAATCTCTTAGCACTGTTTAGTGGGACTAAAGCAGTAGCGCAAAGCCAGAATCAAGGAGGATGTGGGACAGTTCATTGGGTAGAAATGAGTGTACTGTAGCAAGGAACTTACACTTTGCTTTTGCTTTTATGTAGTATATTCACATGGGTATCAGACTAATGGCAGTTAATTTGCCCTGTTATCTGTTAAACATACTGTGTTCTACAACTTTCACTAGAAGACATCCAAGTTATAAATTAATATGTAAGGTATAAATAAAAGTGCATTAAAAAATGTATGAACTATACATTTGCAACTGGTATAGCTTGTTGCCAGATTTCTACGTTCCAGATAGGAATTTAAAGAAATGCTTTTTTCAATAAATTCTGATCATATAAGTGCACAGAATATCTTTGGATATGGAATGAGGATGTGCATCAAATGGACCATTTGGCAGGTATATGCTCTTCTTTGAAGAAAAGCTTTTATCAGATGAAGCAGAGAAGGATGGGTCATGCATACCTCATAATTATCAATTTGACACAATTGAATACACTTTCGAAAGAGAACAATAACAAACAACATTCCCAAGGCATTCCAGTCACTGCAGAATAAGTATGTCGTGACTGAGTTACTTTCCTTATATCATTTTATTGTCACATTTGCAGATTAGTATCTGGAAATAGAACTAGGTCCTCCATAAATCTTGTTATCAATTCTGACATTCAGTATGCATGTTAGGATGGAAAATAATTTGCTGACAGACCTTTGTATATGCTCAGGTTCACACTTCTGCAAAACTTTCCATGTTTAAGTACGTTTACGTACTTGTGCAAATTATTATGCATCTATTCCTTACAGTGCTGGGAGATTTATTTATTTAAAGTCTAACAACTAAGCAAAATGACGGCAGTAATTTTGTCCAGCTTCTTGGCTGACCACCAGATTAGTTCCAACTCTGCAAAATTCAAAGAAGTAATGGTTTAACACCCCCTTTTTAAACAGTCATTGGGTAATTTCCTGTCTAAAATTGTTGAGCCTGTATGGATAACAGCTTCCAATTCATAAATTTATCACACACACTTGTGTATCTTCTAAAGTAATTTGTTCACTTTTTCATCCATTTCCTAGGCAGTTGCTCCAGTCAATACTGTTGACTCTGCTTAGCTGGCATATCTTTTTCCAAGCAGCTTTCTTTTTTAAGCTCACTATTAAAATAACCTCAATTCAAGATTATCTTTTCCCAAGCACAGCTGTCATTTAGGAGCACAAGGAAATGCTTCTCTGTCAACAAGAAGTTTCAATTTATCCTAAATTCTCAACCTGTAGCACAATTTCTACCTTAAAGGCACAGATCAGAGACATCAGCTAAAACTCAGTTGGAGAATGCGGTGGTGGTGATTACAGACCAATACACACTAAGTACAAAAAGCTTCTTCTCCTCCAATTTCAGGTGTTCCAAGCCACATGAGGCAAGAACTGCTTTGCCCTGGAGATGATTCCATCTAGCATGAGGAAATCAGAAAAGTTTTCATCAAACTCCTCATATACTATCCACATTAGTGTAAACTGCGCAGCTAATGAGCTAGTTTTTCGACTACCTCAGACCACACGTACAAAAATACAACAATGTAGCCTGTTATCTAAAGTAGCCTAAATTGCCTTAATATAACTCAGCTCAAGATACAATTCATGTACACCATTTCTCCACATATTTGCATGGACTAAGACCTTGAAGCAGAAGCATAAAATGAACTACAGCAGGACATCTTCTGCCTTAAGACACCACATCAAATTAACAGCACAACACATCGAGCAACCTGGTCTAGTGAAAGGTGTACCTGCCCACAGCAGGAGGGTTGGAACTAGATAATCTTTCAGGTCCCTTCCAACCCAAACCATTCTGTAACTCTATGATCTTAAAGCCATCTCTTATAAAAACACAGTTTTTCTTAGGCATGCACTTGGTCATCTATGGACAATTTTACTTCTTCACTTTTACTAATTCAAGACACTGCAGTATTTCCTTCTGTATAAGTTATCAATACTTTTTTTTTTTTTTAGTCTGTTGATGTTTCATGTACATTTTACTGAAAAAGTGAAAAAAAAAAACAAACAACAAAAAACTACCAAACCCTCAGACACAGAAGATGCATTTTGAAACATATGGTCAGAGACATCTCAATTCATGTTTGAAAGGGGGTCATAAAGGGTAAAGCTACTAGAAAAACTACTTTAAACAAAAACTAAGAGCACATAAAATTCTGACTTGATTTTAATGCTCGCCAGTAGAAGTACAAGGAGAAAAAAATCTAAGTGATTTTTATTGTAATATGTGATTCATTTCTACTTCCAGAAAACTGAAATGCCTTTGTGATTACAGAATTATGCAGCAGTCTTTGTTTAAAGGTTATTTTTACAGATCTGATTCCCTTAGCATAATATTCTACATTCTTGGAAGAATATCATATGTACATCATTTTTCTTTGATAAAAAGATATATCTGAAAAAAATAAATCCTTTCCATATTACACTGCACCAATCTTCTACTTCTTTACGGGATTACAACGCTCAAGTCATTTCACATATTACTCCACCAATTATATACTAGTAATTTTATCTGATATCTTTACTATTTCAAAAAAATCACAAATGTAGCAAACGATGAAAATGCTATGTATCTAGGAACACTACTGTTTCGACACTTCCAAGAATCATTATTTTTCCTAAATATTTACTTAACCTACTTCAAAATTTTCTTTGAGTAACACCACCCTCCCCCCCAAAAAAACCTGAGTGAGTGAAAGAACTGCCATTTTAAGATAAAAATCAGATTGTGGGTGACTGATTTCACCCATATCAGAATTCCACTAACAAGTTAATACACAATCTCATTGAAAATACTGAAAGTTTCATGCTGGCAGTTCAGAGTGTTGCTGAACAGAGAGATGCAAATATCTATAATTTCAAATAAAACAACTGCACAAACAGTCATGTTTATGAATTATAATTAAAAATTATAAGGAACCTGGAAATTATAACAAGAAAATGAGTATTTTAGATGGTAATTAACACTGAACAGGTGATGAGAAGTTCTGTTGCTTTGTTTATAATAGAAGAAAATAGTAAAACTTATTTTAGACAAGAATTAAAACAGCTGCATTAAAACAGCAATATTTGACAGCACCATCAAAGACACCATGCTTTTCTTGAGTATCTATAAAAATATATTGGTACTTTCCTTCAAATAACAAATGAACACTCAATAAACCCCTTTACTATTATTTTCAAGAGATTTATGCAGACCATTCTCTACAGTTTAAAGGAGCTCTTAAGAAAAGTCTTTCTAATATCAGAGAACAATCCTGAATCCTTTACTAATATTTACTCTGTGACATACTCATTTAGAAAGTTTGATATTAAAAAAAATCCAATAATCAATTTTTCAACCAAGGAATCTCATTCAATTAGGAACAAAACCCACACTGCATTTCTGGTACTCCATCAATTACAAGTACACCAATGCCTTTCAGATTTTTATGCTGATGTTTTTGAATTGTTCTCACGTTTCATTATCCAGAGAAGTCAACTAATGCAACTTGGAAGTGTATCTTTTCAGGTAAGCACTGAATTAATGGGGCTATTCATTTCATCAGAAGTTGCAGAGAGAAAATAGGAGACTCAAAAAAATTCAATGGCAAAGGAGAACACAGAAAGCATTATCACTGAAAGAGATGTAAGAGTGTAAACAGATTGCAAAGTAGACAGAAATTTGGCATGTGGTACAATAAAATGACTGAGTTAAACAGAGCAGTAACCAACTGTGTGCATCTATAGGAATAAGATTCAACTCCAGGTATCTAAATTCAGACATCTCCCATTATTGTCAATGCAGGTCAATGCAATCCAAGAAGGCTGGGGAGCAATTCAACTTACCCTAACATAGGCACCCAGAGGCTAATTAAATAAATTATTCTCTGGACACTATTGACTGTATAGGCTAGATGTCTATTGATCATAATGGCAGCTTAGGATTTCAGTGTAAAGAACATGTATACCAAGGAGAAAATGACCTCAGTAAGTCTGTATCAGGACTGGGAGTAATCCATACTTATACATTTACTACTGTGGCACATACTACAGGTTTCCAGAGAAGATGGATGAAGACTGGCTATGGACTCAAAACTAAGTCAAAAAACTAAATCCCTACTGTTTTTCCAAGCTCTATCAATACTTTGAAGAAGAGTGCAATCAAATGATGTTCTATAGTTTTGTTTGAACATGTCTACAGTCTCATACAGTTCATGTTCTGTAATACTGTAGCATATACTGCAACCTAGAGTAGCATGTACAATAAAAACCTAAATATACGGGGAAGAAACGGGGAAAGAGAACTGATGTCAGACATGTTGCCACTATGTGAAGAATCCTGAAATGCATCCAACTGGACTCTGATTATAAGACCAACCAGCAATGAAACACAGGACTGGGACATGAGGTTTAGACTGCATGCTGAGAGACGGTTTAGTCTCACTAGCCTGTCACAACATCTTAAAGCTGTGGATGAGCATAGGCATTCAGAAGACCAGACTGAAATATGCCAAAGTGGCAGCTAACTGGACATTGGAAGAGATTTAGGAGAGCCCCAGATATTTCCACTTCATGGAAAATAGTGGAATGTGTTATCATGTCCAATTGTTGTCACTTAACAGTCTGGCATAACAGGCTCCTGCATTCTGGTAATAACAATTTTCCTGATAAGGAAGGAGAAAGAGCATACCAGAAAACAAAGCTATCCAAGCAGCCATAATACACACTGGAAATTTAGAAGGGTATGACTTCCAGGTCACTGGAATAGCAGAAGAGAAACTCACAAATGAAAGGAGGTCTGAGGAAAAAATATCTCAGACATTCCAGGCAATCAAAATTATCAGGACTTGCCTCATTTTGAACATGACTCTTGGCATTAAAACAACAGACACATGTTCAATCACAGCACCAGAAATGAGTCCAAAGGAACAGTATATATTGATCTGCTCTTGAAAAGGGCTGCTGCTGGCATGGGTTGAAATTTACCTGCTACGGTGTTCCCAATTTCAAAAACAGGATACTGGAATTAATCAAAGGAAGGTTCATTATCCAATATTCTAGTTCTACTTAGGACATCTGCCAGAATCAAAAGATCTGACCAAGTTTACCACAACAGTTCTTTATCTATGCATTGTTTCCAAAGAGCAACATCTCCTGATAAAGCGGAAGATGTCACAGAATCTTAGAATCATAGACTAGTTAGGGTTGGAAAGGACTCTAAGATCGTCTAGGTCCAACCCCCCTGCCATGGACAGAGACACCTCACACTAAACCATGTCACCCAAGGCTTCGTCCACCCTGGCCTTAAACACTGCCAAGGATGAAGCATTCACAACTTCCTTGGGCAACCCATT
>JBCJKH010049280.1:0-17099 GCA_039877255.1 Loriculus beryllinus
CCAGTGCCTCAGCACCCTCACAGGAAAGAATTTCTTCCTCATATCCAATCTAAACCTTCCCTGTTTCAGTTTGAACCTGTTACCCCTTGTTCTGTCACTACAGTCCCTAATGAAGAGTCCCTCCCCAGCATCCCTATAGGCTCCTTTCAGACACTGGAAGCTACTCTGAGGTCTCCCTGCAGCTTCTCTTCTCCAGACTGAACAGCCCCAACTTTCTCAGCCTGTATCCATACAGGAATGACATTGTCATTCCCAGGGATTCCCTGTTGTGACCCCTCAGGAGTTTCAGCATGGAAAGGGGCTTCAGTGGGACAGATCAGAGTAGACATGAAAGAGTCACGAGGGGTCTGAAATTCAGCAAGGCAGTGTATTAGTGGGTCTGTATCCTATTGTGGGGGCAGAGGGGATAGAAAGGTCACTGCAGAACAAAGGAGGATGGAAAGGAGGAAAACATGGAGGAAGCACCAAGGTGAAATCACCTGGGAGATGAGTTTCTGTGTGACACAAGCAGGGCTCCTTTCAGTGTGCAAAGAAACTGGCTCAGTGAAAAGCTCTGGCTAGCAGAAGGGCAGGGAAAAACCCTGCAGGGTTCTGCCCGCAGACACAAGTCCTGGGGGTTGAAGTCCCTGCAGACAGCAGGACAGGGAGAACTTCTCAAAGTGATCCCAGCAGATGCTGCAGGGATGGATGAGGAGAACTGAGTGTGCGGGATGCTGATGGGCTGGGAAGAGCGGTCCCAGGGAGTCAGTCCTTTTGGAACACCTCTCATCCGAGGTGACCCGAACTTCCTAGCCCATGAAATGGAAACCCAGCTGTCCCAGAGGCTGCCCGGGCTCCTGGCAGGGACAGTGATGCCTTCTCTGGCAGCACAGCCTCCCAGCTGCTGGGGCAGAGGCAGGATGCCCGGTTACAAGAAAGAGCAATTGATGCTCTCCAAAGCAGCCACAAAAAGGCCCACAGGCCCTGAAGCATCCTGCAGAATAGCAATGAGCTGAGCACCCCCAGCACCCAGCCCCATCACAGCCTGTGGGTAGGCACAGCTGCCTTCCCAGACGGGCAGATCTGGGCATTAAGGAGCCATCACTGGTGATGCCATCAGGAATAGAGTATAAAATAACCCCAAGCGGTTGAGATCCTTCTCCCTATAAGGCAGAGGCAGCAACTGATGGGGGCCGAGTAGGGGAGGAAGGGTGATGATGCTTTTGGTGATGTAGGGCATTGCAGAGCAGGATCAGCCACTGGAAAGTCTGGCAGCATCTGGGTTTGCCCTTCACTGCCCTGAACCCAGTGGGACCCAGCAGCTCCCCTTTACGCCCTTGCCCCATGTCTTACTGCCTTTTTCATCCTCTCCACCATCCCTTCTTTGCCTGGACTTTGCCCCCCAGCACTGAGCTGGGGACCACTTTGAGAAGCCACAGCAGTTTGATTGGATTGATCTTAAGAACAGAAGTCTCTGTTCACAAAAAGGAGCTGGAGGAGGGAACAGGATTCTTCCCCAGCCCCGTTTCCTGGTCTTCTTCACCAGCCTCCTTCACTGCTGCCCCTAAGACTGGCCATGGTGCTCTTGCATGCAGACCCCTGGGTATCAGTGATGCCTGAACAGGACCACAGGGACACAGAGCAGGAAGGTGACATCCCTCAGTCCCGGACCTTGCATGGAGTGACAACAACACCTTTCCATGGATCCTCAAAGGAGGGCTGAAGCACAAAAAAACAGCACATCACTGCTATGGCTGTCTATCAACCTTCTCCAGACCATTTCTGTCCCTAGATCCAGAGACCAGGCTGATTTTTCTTGGCCTCTTTCAACTAAGGGAAGTGCCAGCCTCTGGCACCAGGGATGCTTTCTCATTCTACTCAGTTCATTCTGCTTCACTTGGCACATCACAGTCCCCCTCTGCGACTCAGTTTCCCCATCTGTTCACAGAGGGAATGATGCTCTACAAACACTCCAAAAGCACCGAGAGGATGATGCTGAGAAACACTGCCTCAGCCGCAGCCAGAATTAGCACAGTCTTACAGACCAAATGACTTCTCTTTCCTTTCTGCACTGGTAACAACACTCAGTGACTCAAACCTTGTACTGCACAACTGAAGCACTCGTTTCGCCGGGTGCAGAGAGCTCTGTTTACTGCAGCACTGAGTGGTCAGGGCTGGGAGAGAGCTGAGAGCACAGCCTGTGTCCAGATGGACGTGGCAAAGCCTGTGCCGAGCCACGCAGGTGCCCACAGGGATACAAGGCAAGGGGGGTTTATTTTAAGGGAGATCATTCCCCACATTCCTAGCTGCTGGGACACAGGAGCCTTATGGGCTCAGAGAGGTCTGATTGCTCCAAAGGAGCTCAGATACCAGCTCTGATACCAGCAGCCGTCCCCATCTTGCTTTTACACCCTCTCCCACAGTGCTTGCAGCATCAGTGGTGTGGTTGCCACGCTAAGCAGGGCTATGCCCTACCTTAAGTGCCAAGGTCCAGCCACAGTAAAGCATCTCCATCAGCAGGAGCCTGGAGACCTTCTTGCATGTCCTTTGGGCACCAGGGAAGGGGGGTGCTGGGTCCTTCACAGGGTCTGGCCTTGTGCCTGGGAAGGACTTGATCCTGCCTGGTCCATGCATCCTTCATCTCCATGCCTGGCACCAGCCAGGCTGCATGGACAGACTTCTGCTATGTCTGCCCATTGCCCCTTGTCTGGAGTTAACTGCCAGAGTCATTAGAAAGAGACACGGGGTGTAATTTATGCCCAGCTGATGCATTTTGCTGGTCTTGGGTCTCGGCTTTTCCTCTCCACCATCCTGCTGAGCTGCTGAGCTGCTTCCTTCAGGCAGCAAGGGCAGTTTTCCTCCAAGGGAATAAATAATCCTTTAAATCTGATCGAAAAAAACCCAGCATTTACATAATAAACTGCAGGTTTGGTTTGCTTTTGCACTTTTTAGTTGTTTTCTTGGTGATAGATCGATTCTCTGCAGAGAGAACATTGGATTGAGGTTTTAACTGGAGCCTTCCCATTCAATTTGGCATTTCATTTGGCTGATCGAGACATATAGATTCATCCCAGCATAAATAGGTTAATGGCTTGACATGTATGTACTCTGATCCCCACTTCTCCTATTTTGAGGCTGTTGTTGAGGGATGGATAACACAGGTTTTCCTCCAGCTCTGTGGCAAGTTGTGTTTGCACTGAAGTTGGAAGTCAACTTACGACGCGGAATGGCACCTCCAAAGTGATTACCACTAAGTGCAACTCCATATAGCCAAAAATTCAATTCAATTAATCTAATCCAACTGCTTTTTGCATCTGAAATTGATCTTTTAATCAAGGCAAATATGCACTGGGCAGAAGGCGCCGAACTGGTTGTTTTGGGTTACTGTGTCCTTTGTGGTTTAGAAACAGGAGATTTCGTCGGCACGTCCTAATTCTTATTTAGACCTTGGGGGATAAAAACAACCTCCTTCAATTTGTGAGCTTCCAGCCAATTTCTCAGTCTCGAGTGTGTTAATCTTCGAACTGGGCCATGGGCAAGAAGGGAAATGTTCCCTTTGCAGTGACAAATTGTACTGTGAGGATCCTGGCCAGAGATAACCGGTTGTAGCCTAAGAAAGTGAGGAGTTGTTGACTGCGAAATGAGGAGTCGGGTGAGCAAGCACAAGTGCAGAAAACAAGGAATTAAAAGGCAGATGATACTGATCTCCTGTTCCAGCTGTAATGTGGGATATGCCTTCTTCTGAAGAGTCCTTCTGCACCAGAGAGATAAAGACCCACCTCAGCCCTGCTTCGTGGCTGGGTTAACACCTCTTAACAGGAGATGATGGTTCCAGTTTCCTGCCTCCCATTTATCTCAGGAACAGGTTGAATTCAGATTGAATGCCAACAGCAGGTCTCAAGATCCCTCTTATTTCCCTTCTAATCGGGATCTCTGATTTGCTCCTGTCTTTTAATGGCTCTCAGTGCTTTCCAAACTCACCTGGTTGGAGGCATCCTCTGGGTACCAACCTGTCCTTTGCTTTAGCAGCATTCGCAGAGCGTGGTGGTGACATGCAGGGAAGGACGGTGGCACTGGGCATCCTGCCCTGGTGCTGGACAGATGGCACCAGGAGCTTCCTTAGCTGGTGCCTTCCTCCTGACACGTCCGGCTTTCTGGAAGCCACAGTGTTTTTGTGGGATGCAGTATGAGCCATGGAGGCCCGGGCAGCCCAGTCACACCAGGCGGTTTAGATCTCATTTCAATTTCTCATGGAGCCCACATTTGACAGGTTTGGCATTTTAAGTGGTTTAAAGAGCTGCTTTCTTGCTTTCGCTGTCCTCTCCTCTTCCCCCTCTCTTCTCCATTTTGGGCGCTGACTTTCAGAGTCCTCGTTTCAAAGATGTTCTTTTGCATCAAGTACAAAAATATGCAGTGCATGAAAAACTCAAGTACAATACAAACAGCAATTGAAATAACTCGCTGTTTATCCAGCAAAGGCCTGGATTTACCCTGAAGATAGTCAAAGCTGCCTTTCATCCCTTCCCCTTTGTACTACACAGGCACCTTGCCCTGACTTCTCTCATCACACGGTGACACGCAGAGACATGCCTGGGCAAACAGCTCCCAGGCAGTCACCATGGCAGGGGTAGGGCTGATGTATGAGAGCCTTTGAGGTGGCCAGGTCCACAGAGCAATGGTCCAGGGCAGATGACCTGGCCAAGCACATGGATGCTGGGTGAGAAACACCTCCAGTACAGTGCTGAAGGGGATGTGCATGGGTTTGGAGCAGCTCCTCCTGAAACCTCCTTGCCCTGCTGAGGCTGCTGGAGGTGGGTTGCTCCCAGAATAGAAGGGGCTCAGCTGTGTGATGGGGACGGGCAGGAGCTGCCCTCACTTTCAGGCCTGTCCTCCTCTCCAAGGAGATGTTTGCACGCCAAATCCCTCTTTTTGACAACAAAACTGCTCAGGCACTAAAAGCATCCACTGAATTTATTGCTCTGGGGTAGCACTGAAAACAAGCCCATTGTATCCATCACCCTGGCCATCAATGATGCAGCCACCTTCCCAAATCTCATCCCCATCTCTTAGGGACTGGGCTGTTCCTCTCGCTGTGTTCTAATTCCCAAAGTCCTGGTGCTAGGGAAGAATCTCAATTTCTGTTTCTATTCTCGTTTAAAGCAGCACTTCTCATGCTTTGCATCGCAGAGAAATGCTCAAAAATGCCACTGCCTGAAAGCAGGAGCCAAAAGACAAGAACATCACAGTTTTGAAGCAGCAGTTCTAAGATTCTTCAGCTCCTTTCATGATTTGCAGCCATTGCCAATGGAGTTAAATCATTTTTCCCTACCTCAGGGTCCTGGAGGGAGAAACCATTGATCCAGGAATGTCCTGGGGTCTGTGACCACACATGGAGCTGGGAGGGAGCCCCGGAGCTGCCTGGATGCAAAGCTAAGGCTCAGTGCAATTTGCACCCCACAGAGCAGGGACACGGTCACACGTCAGCAGGAAGGTGACATCCAGAGCACAGCCACCCCAGTGCAGGCGCTCAGCACCCTTGGATGCCCCTGGTGCTGCCCACAGCATCAGGCAGTCTCACAGCTCCCTTTGGGGTATGCAGGGTCTGCCTGGGGTTAGAGGGCAGCACTCCCCAATAGGCACAAACTAATTTACCACTTCCATTAGGCATCGCATGCCCTGTGTGTCCCCAGCCCCTTGCTTAGCCCCCATCCAGCTGCATTTTGACTGCCAAGCCCTGAGTGGTCCTTGCCAAGAATTTTTGCTTACCCAGCCACAGAGCACTTGAACGTGTCAGGATCCAGCCACAGGCTGTAAACCAAGCCCAGTCTGAAAACAAGCTCAACTTTATGTGCACAAGGGATTGACACTCGCTGCCGGGATGAAGGATGCTGCTTGAAGGAAGGGAGAAAAATGGCCTTTCTCATTGAGCAGCAGCGGACGACACGTGCTCCTCTGCCTTCTTTGGACAAGAGCTCTGTCTCCTCCACACCCAGGGCAGAAGCTGAAGGTGAAGGATGTGTGCGAGGTCCCTGTGCTCTCCATCCTCCCTCCCTGAGATCTTCAGCCCTTGCATGCTCCCCTTCCCCTTGCAGCATCCCGTTGTAGTGGGATGCTCAAGGTGATGCCGTTGGCACTGGTCCATGGTGGAGCTGCAGTGGAGGTTACTCACATCCCACCTCTGAGATGAGGACAGCTGGGCAAGAGGTCTGGAAGGAGCTCTGCAGTTACTGGGTGCCTGCTGTTTGTTCCAGAGGATGGGCTGTGATTCATCACCAGAGCCTAAACAGGCTGCAGGGATCCAGCAGCTACTTCTCCATCAAGGCCAGAAGCAGCCACAGGAGGGGCATGCGATTGCTTGGCACTGAACTCATCCAGGCTGGTGTGCTGTTCTGTCTGCTCCTAAGGACCAGAGATGTGACAAGTGTCTTTGGCTCAACAGGCAAAGATTTACTTCAATCCTCCAGCTGGAACCTGGACTATGGCAGGTTTAGACTCAAACCCCAGTGGACACTGTGGGATACTGGGGAGCAGGGAAGAAAGCCCTTAAACAGCCTCATGAAGTGATGCTGCCCCACAGAAGATGTCAAGCTGCAGATGGGCTGAGCTGTGATGTGCTTTGAGACTGATGGCATCAAGAGAGCAGCAGATGTGGGAGGATGTGTTTGGCTTCTGAGTCCACACTGTGGATCGTTGGAGATGGGAGGAGGCACCTCTTTCCCATACTTGTACTGGATGGATATCTCTGATGGACTCCTATGCTTTGTGCCTCCAGACTGGGGTGAAGAGACCCTGACACAGCCTGGCTGGCCTATAGGAGCATCGTTCCCCATTTCCAGGCATTTTATCCCATAAAATCCTTTTCTACTTTATTGCTCCTGCTTCTTCAGCCAGGTCCATAGCCCCTTGCAGCCATACAAGGTGAGATCTGACATGTCAGGACTGGAGGAGATCAGGAGTCCTGATTCCCATCTAAACCCCATTCCAAGTGAATTACTTTGCTTTACACCTGTATGCATATGCTGAAGTTTAGACCCTGTGAGTAGGACCATTTAATTCCCACAGTGTGCAAGTTCTGCCTAGAGTGATGTATTATTTACTTAGGTTTATTACAAACACAAAGAAAAAAGAGTAAATGAATAATGCATGGATGATTAGCTTACACATTTCAGCTCACAGCTGAGAGAGATGGCAGAAAGTGATCCTCATTTTAAGTTCTTTAAGACAATTGCTTTCCTTTCTGCCCCCAAAAACCTCAAGCTGTAACAAAAGTTCGGCTGTTTATCACTTTAGCATTACACTAAGAAGCCACCAGGACCTGAAATTCATTTGTGCTTATGAGCAGAGTGACAGACCGTAGCTTTTTAGGTACAGTGTTTTCCATAGCTGTATTTTTCAGTTTGCTTTGGTTCAAGTCATAGCTGCAGACTCAGTCTGCTTCCCGCTTTCTTTAGTATGTATGATTTTTCCCCTACCACAGCTCACGTGCCAGCCTTGCCCAGTGTGCAGCTCTTAGGGGAATCTTCCATAGAGGGGAAATTGTACATGTCAATTATTTGCAAAATATGTTCAGTCTAAGAGAATTTAGCCACCACCTTATTCTTGAAATAGAAGACCTGAGGTTCAGGTGAAATAAATAAGAATATTGAAATACAATGACACCTGGAAGTGCTTGAAACATTTGAACGCTTTTATGGCAGTTCAATCAGCTGTATCCATAAATATTTAAAGCAATGAATTATTTCTTGAAATTTACATTTTTATGTACTGTTTTAGCTTACGAATTATTGAACAATAAAGATGTTTTCCATAATAATTTCAGCTTTCAAAATACAGCACTTGACTGTGAAAAGATTTGCCTGTGGCCATCATATGATTGAGGCTGCTCCCAGCATAACACTGAGCTTCAGTATCTCCTAACTCCAAATTAAGGTTTTGAACAGCATGAGGTAACTTAGATGCCATCTGTGTTTTCACACTTCTCAAATAAAAAATAAGTAAAAAAGCTGTGCAGCAGCTACTGCTACCTTTCAGCAGAATAAATATATGGCTGGTTAGAGTGCATGTATCAGTATGGGATCAGTGTGGGTAAAGTGGCCATTTAAATCCTCCTGTAGCTTTTAGAAAAGGTTACCCTATTTGAAATATAGTGGTTTGATTTCCAGTCAATGAGGTGGTCACCACCCCATAGGTAACTATAGCTGACAGGTACAGAAAGCATGTTCTGCTTTCTGCCAATGCCTCGTGCCTGACTGCAGGAGCAGAAATCTGGAGCAATGAATATGCTTTGATGAGACGCAATAATTGGTGCCACTGAGCTTGTTCCTTGGAGCTGCATTTGCTGCAGGGAGTAGTTGACAGTATGAAAATATGCAAGTGACTGGGATGGTCAGCAAAAGGTCCCAGTGATGTGCTGTGACCTGGGAAGGGAGCATTCTGAATTTCTGGAGCTGTCATGGACGCATTAGAACTGAGCTACTTTTTCAGTCAAGCAACAGCTAGCACAGTGATTTATTATTTTTAATTAAATTCAAGTATGATTCCTATTGTCATTTATTAAGGAAACTGAAATTATTCTAAAGTCCCCCCCCAAAATATTTGAGCGAAAGTGAGGCTTTTTTTTCATTTTTTTGTATTCACAACTGACCAGGAAAGTAATATCACAGAAAGCTATCCAGAACACTGACATGTTGTTTTTCTGACTGTGTATCACTGTTGCTGATAGTGATCACCAAATAATAATGATTCAGGCTCTGTGATGGGTTGCATGGCATTGTAATCTGATCTAATCTGCTTTTCATTTTTAAGATATATTACTTTTCAGATAAACTGAGAACTGAAAAACCCCCAAGAAAGGACAGTGGAATGTAAATTTACGAAGTCTAGACATCCAGCTGAAAACTGATTTTCTACACCTTATAAAGAAGTAGACTATAAGCCAAATCTTTATTTAGTCTGAATATTTCCATAGTTTCCAGCTGGTTGCAGAGGACTGCCGTACTTTGATTCAGCTGATAATAGAACTAAGGATGCACAAATCATTTTTATCAGGCAGCAAGTACAAATGCTTCTCTGTTAAGTAAACTGAAGTGGATAAATCTTTAACTCCATAGTCAAGCAGAATGTTTCCACTGCAGCAAAGGGCTGACTGCATGAGTGTGTGAAATTTCAAGGGGTGGTGTTCAAGTAGTGTCAGTGAGGCACAAAAAGAGAAGGGTTTCACTGAGTAATCACAGCATTTCCAGTAGCAGCGGAATGACATAGTAAATTAAATCTATTGAATGATGCATTAAGTTGGCGGGTCACATACAGGGCCCGATTCTGACTGTTTTAAAGCGTGTTCTATTATTTTGGCTTTCTCTTGTTTTGCCGGAGAGGAAAAGCTGTGATCTAGACAGCATCCTGTATTGGTGAGAAAGAGGATTGTGTGCATTTCCAAGGAATTTTGAAACTTTGTTCATATCTTTCCCTTTCTCAGATAAGTAGTATCTTAAAGAAGTGAATGTTACCGGTGTAAAGAAAAAAAAACAGATATATTTGTATGTAGCTGATATGAGGAAAAGTACAGTATTATTTTTTATAGATCAGTGCTAAGAAAAAATGTAAGAGATTTTTTGTTGCTAACTAAACCAATTCAAATGTGGTTATAATTTGGGCTCTACATCTCTATAAATGTGTTGTATGGGTACAGACTGTTGACTCAACCCTGGACCCTGCTGGGGTTACCAACTACAAAAGACAGTTTGGATTTTCATTGCAGTGTCTTTTTTCATACATTACAGTAGGTAAGTGACATTGAAGGTGGAGGAAGAGGTTTGATTTTTGAAGGCCTGTGTCACATAAAATGTCACTGAATCCTGTTTACGAGACATTCTAAACTGGGGTTGTTTCACTGTTTCTGTGGAGTGATACTACTGTGTCTACTAAAAAAAAAATAAATCCTGACAGATATGATATTCTCAACATTAACTTTTGCTATTAGTTGATAGCAGTTCATGAAATACACTGATGGTTACATATTGCACTGCATATCCAGTTGGATATTTTTACATGTTTCCTGTATGACGTTTCATAAAGGAAACGTCAAGCTGCCTGTGCTGTTGCTCATGAAGTTCATCTGCAGACCGGAATGTTGAAGAACTGAAAACAACATAAGATTTTGTTACACTTGTGCACAGGTGGGGTCTCTACCATACCATGTAGATAGATACCTAGTATGGTGTTTTCCTCTGCTGTAGGAAGGGTGAACAGTATGTGGGGTCTTGAGCCACAGACAAATTAAAGTGATTGAATATGATTATTTTTCTGGGACTTTATCATCTGAGGAGCAACCAATAGTCCCAGTTCCTGGCCATGGGGATAACTGGGAATGGAAGTGGCTGCTGGGGCAAATTTTGTACTGCATCTCCGGCAGTCCTAAAAAGCCAGGCCACTGCCATTCTACATAAGTTCCCTGGGAAGCGCTTGACATCTCCTGCCTGCAAATGGCTTCTGGTGATTTTCTTTTGCTAGGCTCTCTCAAATCTTCTAGTGGCCTCTGTAGCCACAAAAGGATAGGTCCCAAGGGAAGATTGTCCATCTCTAGCAAATGTGAATTCTAAGACTATAGAGACATACAGAAATGAAGTACATCAGGGGGTTGATTTATAAACCTAAATGGAGAGAACTGAGAGTATTACCTAAGGGTGTCTTTGGGCTTAAATAGGAGGCCTAAAATTCCAAACTCAGAGGGACTTTGGGGGCCTTTTTTGCTAAAAGGAGGAAAACAGTTTAACAAGCTTTGAATAACTGACTAGCACAGTAATTAGCTGTTACAACTGAAAACAATCTAATGTTTCTTCTGTATCTAGTTTTTCATGTGAATTTTTAAGAGCTACAGAAGGAAAAGGTCAAGAATGAATTGTTTCTCCATGCATTGCTCAACCTGCAAGAAGAGAAACTAGGGTCTCAAGAAAAAAACAGAAGATCATCAGCCGTGAAGAGAGCAGACATTCCCACTTGAAAAATCATTCAATTGTGTTCTCAATTTCTCCTTCTTATATTGGCTCACGGTGTTGCAAGCAGAAAGTAATTTTCTGACTTCAAGGATTTTCCAACCAAATGAAACTTTATTCTGCAGGTTATGGTGCTGGGCACACCCAAATATTAACACTGGACAGTTCTGTGGATTGTGTGCTTCTCACTAGAGTTTATGAGGAGTACAGCTATGTTGCTTGCACAGTACTGCTTTAGGAGAGAGCTTCCTTAGGAGAGAGCTTCCTTAAAAAGCACCTGAAGAAAAACTTATTCTATGTGAAATGACAGCTGAAAAGAATTCAGTTGTTTCCATAAATTGTTAATATAAGCATAATTTGGTAGGATACCATTTTTAAAGTGTTTTCCTGACATATAGAAGTTGTAGCAGAAAAATAACATTTTATCCATTTGCTGCTCTATGTTTTTGATAACTAAAAAGTATCTTAAAACTGACATAAACTATAGGGTTTACACCTAGACAGTGAAATTGTGTTATAAATTGCCTTTAAAAGATTTATAATTGGTGTATATGGAATATTGAGCAAAAGATTGTTACATGAGGTAATTAACAGACACTTTATAACCAAATGTGTACTTGTGTATTTTGTAGAACCACTAGATGAGCTGAAGATCAGAAGTCACAGCACTGAACCACTACCAAAGCTGGAAAACAAAGAGAGGGGAGGCCATCATGGGACAGCTTCCTCTAGGGAGCCAGGGAAAGCTCAGGAATGGGATGGAACGCCAGGCCCGCCTGTAGTGTCCAGCAGGCTTGGGAGATCCTCTGTCAGCCCAACCATGTTGGCTGGAAGCAACAGCTCAGGTATGTCAAGTAGCAGAGCAGGGAAGATCTCATGAATCTCCTTGTGAGCTGAAGAATCTCTAGATATACACTGAAGCAGGTAAGCATGCAAATTCCTTAGACTTCCAAGAATATTCCAGAATCTGCCCTGACCATTGTCTGCTGCACTAATAAGTATTGTGCTGTTTGCTTGTGCTCTGAGTGGAACAAGAATGGGATGGTGGCAGGTAATATAAGCTTGTTAACTTGCCCTTCATCACTTTAAAAGAAGTAAGGAATTCCACTTGACATTGAAAAGGGACTCTATGGCAAAGACACCCCCAGGATGGCATCTCAGAGAGAAGTTCATAAATTCAGATATCACATACAGTAAGAAAACTACACTGCAGAAACAAGGCTGTCTGCACAGTGAGTGGATACAGGCAACCTTTCCTTTATGTTTGTAAACGATTTCAAGAAAAGTGACTATGGACTTCAGAAGTCTCAAATTCATACCTTCAGAAATCATATGAATTCCTCCATTTTATTAATCAAATTTTATATACATAAAATAGTGAATTGCTGTAAACCCAGAACAATAATGCAGCCTTGCTTATAAATTGACTAAGACAAGCACATACATGAATTGTACAGATCAGATATGCATAGCTCTAGCATAAGTATTGTATTGGGGGTTTTTGAGATTTGACAGTTCTCTTAAAGAAGTAATGTAATTGTTTATTGTTTAGATTCTGAAAAATAGCCATTTTAGAAACAGTTGGCATACATCGTACTGAAGCCTTATTATGGTCTATGTTCAGTAAGCATAAGATCATGAATGAGCCACTCAAACAAGAAATTATTCCTGCATGAGAGATCCACTGGGCAGTCAGTGGCAGACAGGAGTCTTCACAGTGCTGAGCTAGCAGACATGCTCGCCCCTCATGCAGGGGAACACTTTCCTGTATGACAACGGGACTCATATTTTCTCTGCATTGCTGGGAATGATACCTGAAACTCAGTATATAATTTGAACAAGCTTTGCTGATGTGATGTATCATTGCTGTAATCGGATAGTCCAGCTTTTCTTGCTCCAAATCCCCCAGACAGTTCTTCCTGGGGCAGCAGAAGTTACTTTTCCGTAGATCTCATGACTCTAGCACAGATTATTTGAGTATTACTGCCTTTCACTTGTTTCTGTGTTCTCACAAAGCGTCCTGGTAGGTAGAAATTTTCCAGATTAGCTCATAGCTTTGTTAAAAAAATCTGTTCCCAGTGTATTAGAGCGTCATCTGTGCTAATGCAGGTAAAAGGGTGGGTTTAAAGGTACCACATCAAAGTACTGGGATCTCTGATAATTAGACCAAAGGTGTGCACCAGTGTTTTCAGTTCTGCAAAATGACAGTATGGAACAGAGTAGAAGAGAATGAAAATTAAAGAGTAAGCTCTTAGCAAAATGTAGTACTTCTGTCCAACCTTCTTGCATCAGTTTTATTTCAAAGAGTTGGTTAATCTCCAAAAGCAGACAAAGCATGTTGGCCTCAATCTTCATTTGGCATCAGCAAACTGTAATAGTTGTTGAAGCATGCCTTGATTTAGTTAGTGACTTTGTCTTACATAGCTAGGACTGTCAAAGAAAAATCATGGAAATATTTTATTGGCTGAATTTTGACTCCTTTTTATGATTAAAATCTGAAAGCTGATTTTGATTTCTCTTTCCCCACAGTTTTTATGACATTTCTTTTGATGAATGTTGCCTCTCATCTGCCATGAATATTTGTCCCCCTATGTCTCTAGCTGTTGCCTGAGCAACATGTTTTACCTTTAATCAGTGGGATGCTGCATTCAAAATTCTGTACACAGTTCCTCTCAATGAACTTGTACATGAACTGCAACAGTTCATTTTTCTCAATTAAATTAGAACTGTAACAGAATGCGAAAAGAGAAATTTAATACTGTATGGATACAAATGCCTTCTGGAGTCAAGGGGATGAAGTAATTCTGTGCTAGGAATTTAGAACTTAGGTTTACCACAGGACTAAATAAAACCATGGCAATCCCCAGTACAGTTGTCATTGCTGTTGCTCTCTTTCTAACATCATAGATAAGATTTAAAAAAGCCACTTTTCTTGTGTGGTCATGCCTTGAAACAGCAGTTTGCTGCCTACCTCCTAGTTCACACTGGTACAGGCATTTATCAGGGCAGTGTTGGAATAATTTAAAGAAAATAGGGTTAAATTGCTGTGTTGTAAAACTAAAAGAATGTGGAACGACTTTTCATGAGTGCACAACAGGCAGCTCTGCTGCAGCACAGATTAACTAGGAAGTGGGATGGTCTGAGTGAATACCTGACTGAGATTACTGATTTTTTTGTGGATTCTGCACCTGCGGGTAAGATCAGATGGGAAATGAGCCATCTCCAAACAGAATCTTGAGCTCTCTGGTTATTTTGCTCATAGGAGCCTGGCCTGTCAGGTGCACATGGGTATCACTAATGCCTGATTGTTCTCTCATCTGTCATACAATTTGTCAAGGTCACTTTCTGTTTCCTGGCATCCTATCATTTCTTATGGAAAGCAGTGTAAGTGGTTTGGGGGCATTCTGGCATTTAGGAAAGTCCGTGCAAGTGCAGAAAACAGGCGGACGAGAGCTGTGAAGCAGAAGGCTGCGATAACTTCGCTCCACGAGCTTCGAAGAGTGTTTTCTGGAATGTTGCTGCTTTTTTTCCTAACCGCAACCATGAAGCATTTTGCATTGCCACCTGCTGCTAGAGACGGGCACTGCGCTGCCTTTTAAATCTTTCTCTACTCTTGTTATGTCCTGTTTTTGAATCACCATCAGCTTGTCACTCAGCCAGCCCATTAGTATTCTAGCTGAAAACATTGTAGAAAATCAGGAAGCGAGTAAATGCTCACCCTACACTGGAATTACTGGCTGGCATTATAGATTTGCAAAAGTAATGGATAGTTAAGTTCAAGCTCTTCGGGAATGGCGCAATGCAAAGCCCGAGGTGCAAGAGGCATACATTGGTACAAAAAGGGAGTAGCATTGAAGTACCAGTTCTTGCTAGCTAGGGCTGCTTCACTTTAAGAGGACTGGGTACTCCTATGAACCCCTGAATTTTCTCCTCACAGGCAATATCAGAGTATCACTGTGCTACTGAATCTTCAAGGATTCTCCAAGTGAAGGCAACTTCCTGCTTGGAGATACATGTTCCTGGGCAGCGTGCCCAGCAAGGTCCAGCCCAGGATGCAGTGCTTCCAGACCTTGCCTGTGTTGATCACTCATGTTCTCTACACACAAGCAGCTCCTGTCACCTAACATAAAATGAGTAGTACTGGGAGCTGTACACTAAGGGCATCAAGCCAGTGCCATGTTAGCCAAGTGTATGATCTCCAGGGTGCAGGATCACACAGTCACCGAACCTGACTGTAGAAGTGCATGCTGCTCTCTGCAGCAGTGGCATTACAGCTTGTTGGAATAATACACAATTGTCCTATCGATCCAGAGCCCCAAGATTGACAGTAGTCTATGCCAGAACCTTCAGGAAAAAATAGCAATAACTTTTAAGGAAAAAACACCGCCAGTAGGACATTGTTACTCCTTACCTCATTGCCTCAGTCATTGACATAGACCTCAGATATGACAATTCACAACAATTTTTAATTTAAAACATACTCCATCTAATACAGAAGTGTTTTTTTATCACTAACTGGCTTGGCTTTGAGACCTTCTAGCTTTTGACCTATGAATATCTATCAGGATTGAGTTCTACAGGTTCAGTACTCCCTTTGTGGAAAGAGTTCTGTTTGACATGCTCCTCTGCTATGTCACGCTCCATGGCATCTGCAAGTGAAGTCCTAAATACTTTTAAGAGACAGACTACTATGTAGTCCACCTTAAGGTTTCAGAATTCCAAATTACATTTCAGCTTACTCATCTCTTTTTAGGAAACCAACATGGCCAGGCCAGCATGCTGATAATAAGTGTGATTATTTTTTTCCAGGATGCATGTTTTCTTTTTCTTCTTTTTGTTTTTCCTTTCTTTTTGCATGTGATTACTCTCAGCCTGTCACATTGCCTTGTTTAATTCAAAATGTGCTTCTTGGCAGCTGTAGCAAATAAGCAATATTTCTCTTTTCATGTGCAAAGAAGAGACTGTGACAGGATAAGAAGCTTCTCCAATGTAAGTGACAGCCAGAGTATTTTCTTGAATTAAGATTAGGATAGGCAGAATGAAGGCTTCCTTGGATGAATAAAAGAACTCTTCCTGTTAACATCCAAAAATAAAAATCATGCAGAGCTGTGGTATTTCTGGAGAATATAGAAACCCATAACACATTGATATAAAACTGATCAGAAATATTTCCGTAAAGTCTTGTTGCATTTCAGCGCTGTGCTTTATTGAGGAAAATCCAACAACACCCCTGCCCCAAACACAACCAGCCAAGCCTGTACATCCTTAGTTACAGTGACAGCGCTTGCACTTTTAGAAGACAGGATCATTTATGTGAGTTCTTAAATACATAATGAAGTACACAGTTTTAAGGCAATCCTATTTGTGATTGGAAAGCCTGTATTTCTGTGTTTGATAGTCTCTCCTAAAATTCTCATCCCTAATGCTTTCCTTTGGGGCTGTTTGCTTGCTTATGTCCGTCTGTAATCCTGCCGGCATTGTCAGGACTCAGCTTGAACCTCGGAGTCCAGTATAGCTGGTCCCATTGCAGGTGAAGACACATGTGGGTTTACTTCATCCTGACGTGGCTGTGGCCCCAAGCACCAGCATTGTTGGGAGTGTTGTGACTGCTGTGGGTGATATAACTGCTATCCCCTGCTAACATTACACTGCATCTGCACCTGGCTCCTGGAAGTGGTTTGGGCACTACTTGGTGAGGGATGAATCATTTGAAGCTGTGCAAAATAATACCCCCAAAGTTTCATATGTTAGATATGGCCACTGAATCTGATGAACATTTCTGTGCAGAACAAAACATGTTATGCAGCTTTCTAGCTACCCTGAACAATCTGCTGAATTTAAACCTCATGCTGTCCATTGATTGCAACAGGCATCTCTAATGGCTACTCAAGTGTTCTGCATCCCCTGGCCCCAGTCCAGTAAAGCACTTAGACGTATGCCTATGAGTTCCCTCGCTTGGCATCAGGCTGTTAGCCCTTGTCAGCCTTTGAGTGGCTTATAGCAGTGTCAAAAGGCCTCTCGCTGTGGATGCAGGCAGGGCCTGTGTTTGGAGTGGAGTCTCTGGAACCCTCTTTATGCAGATTTGATTTAGAACCAGAGGATCCACCTGCACAGTGAAGTGATGGGCTG
>JBCJKH010049282.1:18451-38677 GCA_039877255.1 Loriculus beryllinus
AAGGCTTTGTCCAACCTGGCCTTGAACACTGCCAGGGATGGAGCATTCACAACTTCCCTGGGCAACCCATTCCAGTGGACAGTTCTCTGGGGAGAGAAGTGGAAGAAAGCTATGCTGTAAACAAAGGATAGAACCTTCTCAGGAGGTGCTGTTGGTCCAGAATATAGTGTAAGAAACAGCTCACATAGACACATGCCTTGGTGGCACAGCCAAGCTTCCTCCAACACTAACTACCCTCTGTCGAGACAGTATTTGTTCACTATGTCAGTGCCTGTAGACCCTAAATAGGACCAGAGGCACTTTGTAGCTGATGCTGGGACACCCTATGGTTCTGGTGCTCAAACCTGTACGATGTGGCCTCATCAATGTGGGAGGAGGATGGGGGATGAGGAGGCTATGCCTTCCCAACAGACACCGCAAAAACCTGACCCTGCTACACCGTGTCAAAAAGAAGCTGAGAGGTCTGCAACTGAGTAAAGGGGTAACAAAGCTTTAACCTGATGGACAGAATCAGAAGGCAAGTCTTACATTTTCTGCAGAAACTCTCTCTTTTTCAAGGAACCACCATAATTTGAGCTATTTTAAGACCAGTCTGGATTGAGCTCTAGGAAATATACAGTAAGAAGCTGCCCCAAGACTGGCAGGGAAAGATGCCAACTGGTCAAAGCCTTTTTAGTAATGTTGCTGTTTGTATGAGTGTTTATATTTCCTCGCCAGCCCTGTGGACAATTAGGAAAAGGCTTGGCTGAGATGGGAACTATCATTATTGGTCTAGACACTGGATTGGCTCCACATTATAAAAATCTTAAGGACTGAGAAAGCTGCGTGAAGCAGTCATTTGCAGACTGTAGAGAGCATTTTTCAAATCTATAAACATGGCTGGTGAGATAAAAGAAGGAAACAATCTTTGTGCATCAGTGGCCAATGGCTTCACTGAGTGGTTGCATGTCAGTCACTGGGAGACCAGTCAGCAGCTCCACTCTCAATACACATGCTTCCACTGAAAAAGGCAAAAAAAAGAAAAAGACAGCAGTAGCTCAGTTTTCTCCTCTGGCTTTGTTTTAAAAGCTTGTTGCCTCTCTCTGACTTCTGTTGCTGTCAAGTGGTGCTTAACACTTCAGAAAAATTGCTAGCACAATTGCTGGAGCCTTGGCAAATGTGGGGACTGTTAGGTCTGACCACTGGAGAGTTTTACTTCCGTGAGCCCAGCATCTAACTACACAAGGTAGAAGAAAGCTGGGAGGGGAGGCTGATGGGAAGTGACTCATCACAAGTCATTCAACCATGTCAAAGCGCTGCTGGGGACCCGAAGATAGATCAGAGATAAATGGGAATCCGACCTTTTCTCCCCCACTTGGCCTCCTCCTTGGCTTTGGGGAGAGAGTTGTGTTAACACTCAGTGGTGAAATTCATGGTTCAGAGGCTTGTTTTTAATTTCCTATTTCCACTGTGTTGGTTAGTGAAACTTCCGCCTGGAGAGATATCCGAAATTTGCCTGGGGTGAATGACATCAGCCTGATCTCATCTCTTCTCATTTAGTTGTACTCGTTATCTCTGGCTTCCGTCTTAACTCATTCAGATAATTGCATACACTATCCTTAGGGAGCCTGTCCTATCCTTAAGAGCCTGTCACCAGCCTTGCCAATTCCTCCCCTCCCCCCCCTCCCCCCCCCCCCCGTTATCTTGCTATTATTCATGCTAACACGGACGGGGGACAATTTAATTAGGGCAGACTGAGGCTCATGAACTGCTTGCTCCCTGCCAGTCTCTCCAGGCCCTGTCCCAGCACCACTTTATTCCATGGAGAGTTTTTACCGTACTGTTCACATACCCACTCTTAAAAACATGCTTAGGTCAGGGAAATGGCCTTGGTGGATGGCTCCATTAATGCTCAGGTAATATATCTTTGGTATTTGTTTCATTAACCTACCCTGCAAATGGACTTTGAAGTCACCAGGTCATCTGAGAAAATATCTTGCCCTCTGCCTTATGATTTGTATCTTGCTTTGTTCCCTCCAGTTCCTATCTACATTGTAAAACCACTGAGACCCCATTTATAGGTATGTTTGTCCTAGATAGAGATGTATTCTGTATGTACAGGTACAAGGTTTGCCACAGTGGAAGTATGGACAGCCTTGCTTCACTTCTCAGACCCATCTGGTGGTAGGACTTAGTGATGGATTTCATACTTATTTCTTGTGGTCCTTTGACAGGGGTGGTCAGAAGCAGGGAAGAACTTTCGTAAGAGAAATAAGCAGACTAGAACCCTTCAGCTGGGAAACGGTGGCCAAGGGAGGATTTAATAGATAACTATAAAGACAGGTAAAGTATGAAGGATGTAAATGAGCAAGGAAACAAATATAAACCCACCAAACTCCCAAAAGTTAACCAAATGTGCTCCTTGCCACAGAACGCTAAAAGTTGGCATGGATTCAAAAGTCAATTGGGTAAATAAAGGGCTTTTTGAGCACAAAGCTATTGTATTTGATCACCAGAGCATGGGAGAGAGCTCCAGAGAAACATCAGTGTGCAGTTGCCTGGCCCTTATATTCTTTATTGGGCACCTGTTACTCCATAATGTCGAAGTAAAGATATTGGGCGTTTTGGGCTGATTGTATCTGGCTGTACTCATGCACTAATGAAATCAGCACAGGCCTGACCATGGAGCAAGCGCTGAGGGTCTGGCCCAAAATGTAGTCAGCAAGGTAGCTTGGAGCAAAGCAGGGAAATCAGATCTTGCTTGCTTAAAATCAAAACCAGGCTTAGGAAGCAATCCCAGAGCAGGAGTGCTGTTCTCCAGGAAAGATTCCAAAACCAACTCCTGGCCTTGGAGAATAACATGGCAAACCACCAATAAATAAATAAATAGATAAAGAAGTAAATGCAAAACCTGTGTAGAAAGCTCCCTGAACAAATGGCAGGGATATTTTCAGTTTTCAGGCCACCTGCTTGTCATCTATCACTTAGAAAAAATGAGTGTTCTTTAAATATTTGTATGGGTAAAACAGACCCACCCTCCTGGGTTTGCATGGTGATTTATGCTGCAGCATTTTCAAGGTCATCTATTGCCTAAATCCCCTGTCTGTCTGAGGCCTGGGTCCTGCAAGGAACCTGATCCCCATGATCATCTAGATTAGAGAGGGTAGGGCCTGTTTCCATGTGTGTCTTAGTACTGGCATCTGAATTTTCAAATGAATTCCTCAGTCAGTACTCAGACACCAGCATTTTCCTCTGGCTGCTCCAATGAAGGTTTTTATATGAAGGGGTTTCAGTTGAGGGGCTTTCAGTGGCAATATTCACAAAGGTACATCTTGGAATCGCTTTTCAGGCTCTTGTGGCCAGCTCATAAAACTCTCCCTGAGGGCTGGAACTTGATATCTTCAAGTTGTGCTCCTCTTCCATGAGGAAAAGGAGCTGTATTAAAGGAGTTTCACCACTCTGGAGAATCAGGAATAAGGTAACGTCAATATTTGTATCCCCTAGTGTTTTGCTTCTTTGTTTGTTACCCGAAATTAAGAGCATATAGAGGAATATAGAGACATTTGATATTTAGTAAAGGAAAGCTTGGGATCAATGCATAGAGAATAGATTGTTGATACTGGAAGGATTCATCACCTTTCAGGTGAAAGAAGAAAGGTTACATAAACCTCTGTAGATGCTGACATCCCTGTCTACAAACAGAGCTTGGACATCAGGTTTTGTCCTGAACTGATAGTAAGACTCTAGAGCCCTGAACAGATCTAATCAGCTTAAATCTCTCTCGTCTTCTACTGGAACATCTAGAAGTTCCTTCTATAGCATATACAGACCAGGCTTTATGCTGGAAAATGGGGAGAACTGCATGGCCACATTCAACTGCATACTTAAAATCCACTGTTGCTTTTAGGATTTGAGGTTGACAATTGGAGTGTTGCCGAAAGACCAAAGGGGAACCCTGTTTGCATTGGTTTCAGACAACACTTAACCATCTTGACCAGAAAACCCCTAAACGCTGTACCAAAACTTACCTTATTTTGTCCACTCAAGTATGAAATATAAAGCAACTATAACAAAAAGGCATTCCCATGTTTTTTTTGTCTTCCTCTCTTTCTTCCTCGGCTTAGGCAAAAATCTGCCTCTTCAGTACTTTTTTCAAGTCTCCCTAAGAGACTCTCCCTAAGAGAGACGTCTGTAACAGGCCTCTCAACATAGACTTTTGTGTTTTGCTTTTATGGGGAAAATACTCACAACACCACAGCAGAGCTATTAACTTCTTTGGGATTGAGTAATGCATCAGGTTGCAAAACAAGGGAAACTGCATGTTGTATCCCAAGTTGCTGATTGTGGACAGGATGAGCAGAGCAACAAGGTGGCCCAAGAGTAGTTGGTAGAGATAATTTAAATGCTTGTAGGCATCAGGCAATGCAAAATCAGTTTCCTCTCCCTCCTCCAGGAGGAAGGACATAGGTTCAGCTGCCTGTCCTCTGAAGTGTAGTTTGAACTATCTGCAAATTAAAAAATGGTCGTTGCATGTGAACTTAAGACAGCTGAGGCGGGAAAAGATCACAGTTGTGCTGCCTGCCTTGTAGGACACTCAAACTCCAATTCGAGTAGCAAACCAACATGTTAACAGCCTACCTCTTATCTTTGTCTTTATGTGGAATGGAACAGAAGCCAAAGAAAATAATCCAAAAATTTTCTCCATATTTTTTCCCCCAAGGACCTTTCTCCACCAAGGATACACCTAGAAAGATGGATGGAAATCTGGGCTGAGAACTCATGTTGGGCTGTAACTCATGCATGTATTTGGTCCATAGGTGCCTCTGGTATGGCATTATCTCTCATTCTGAACACAGCTATCAGGAAAAAAGCATGAAGTCCATACTGTCTTCTACACCAAACCACTCTCTTTGATTTCCTCACTTGTTTGAGTTTCAGCTTTTAAAACATATGTCTAGAGCACAGCGTTGATCCAGTCAGGCTGACACAGAACTGAACACGGCCCACATAACCCACCTCAGAAGGAGAGTGAGTTACCTTATGCTGAGTTTCAGCACTGTCACAGCCAGCTGGCACTGAGCGCTATGTCTGCGCAACTCTTCAGCCACCACAGCAGGGTCAATTTAGGAAGCTGCTGTCCATCCCTCCAGAGCAATGTCAGCAAAGACAGACTGGTTCCTCAGGGCGTCACACCAGCCTCAGGTCAGAGGGTGAAGTGCATGGCCCAAATTGACCTCTGGCAGGTGGTGAGCTCTTTCCACTTGTTGAAAACGGCACCACCATGGCTGAACACTGGTGTTAGAGAGAGCAGTTCTCCCCTGGGAGCTGAAGCACCTGTCTTTGTCTAAGTGGGGCTGTATGCCTTCTCAAGGCACCCAGGATGCACTGGAAAACCTGATCCGGGGAAACAGGACACCGGTTTCAGCAGCTTGGAAAAGATCAAGGCTTGAAATGTGTGAATATTGAGTTTGAGACTGGTACACTGAGTCCTTCTTGAGGACAGAAGGAAAGCAGCCCATGAGATAGATCCTTTGCACTGATGAGAGAATCCCTGGAGATGGCAAATAAGCAGTGTAGGGTCAGCAGATCTTCACTCCAAAGTACTCCCATCACACAGCAGAGATTAGAGCAGAGACATCAGAGGCAAGTCCCTGGTGTGCCTCAGTGAACCTCACTCTGCTGACTTCCCGGGCTCCGTGGTTTGTTTTCACTTCAATTTTGGACTTTGTCCAGATTGTGCTTGGACTGTGAATGCTTCCAGATGTTCTCAGCCCTCAGGGGGACAGAGGCACGCCAGGCTGTAACTTGTATGCAAGCAAGCCCCATGCAAGAAGCGTATAAAACATTGCCTGTCCCTTGGCCAACACCTCCTGCCTGGAGACTTGTCAGTTGCCAGTGGCAAAGGGGAAGGAAAACATCACAGCATGGTGGAGGGGTTTCTTTCATTGCTGTGTCTTTGGGCAAAATGGCCAGTGTGCTAAGTGGCACCTGGATGGAAAGGCAGGAGAATGCAACAGGAAGAAGCAAAGAGAATGCAGCCCAAGCCAAAAGCATTAAAAATCTGAAGGAAAACATTGCTTCTCTCACCACTGCCAAGTTTATTTCAGTGTGCTGCAACCTGGTGAAGTACATTCCTTTATAGGGGAGGAATTAGAGAGGACAAGACCTTAAATTCCTCCCATTTGCTCAAGAGCTCCGGCAAACACCTCCTCCTTCTTCCCCCTCCTGCTGGTCTGATTTTAAGGAGATTTTAATTTGGGCCCAAAGTGCTGGAACATGGACAGGAAATGGCTTATAATTTGCAAAAGTGTATATAGTTTCATGGAAAAGCAACATATATACCGAAACCTATGCCTTTCAAATTCTTCCCAGCAGCCATTTCTTCTGGCCTTGGGACAATGAAGTCTCTGTGTTCAGGTCTGTTTTCGGTCGAAATGGTCCATGACTGCTCTTTTGTGACCAAACAGAATGCGAGAGCAAGCCGGCCGGAGCGCTCGGTGCCTTAATTACTTTAGGTCATGTGGCTGCCTCCGCTGCTGCAAGTGGCAGAGCACACACAGCTGAGGAGCATCATTTCTGTTGAGGGGAGACTTGGAAAAAAACCACAACAGGAGGGAAATTCGGGCATCTCTCAGAAATCAGAGACAGGGCTTCCATCAGCTTGGACAGGACCAGGACTTCAGCCTTTGTGCTGGGATGGATAGATGAGCGCTTGCATTCACTGTGATGAGGTTGTTGAGACTTCGAAACGTGTTTGGCTTTGGCTGCTAAGAAAATCAGGAGTCCCAAAGGCTCTTCTGTCCAGCTTTTGCATTTGCCCTAGAATTTTGCAGGCGCAAAGGCAGGCCAAGCAGACAATGGCTTGCTTGACTGGCAAGAACAAATGTGAGCTTTTGCACGTACAAAGGATTGTTTGTGCAAGCAAAAATGTCATGCAAAATGAGGAGCATGTGGCCATGACAGGATGGTCTTCAGACTGAAGAAATCATATCCAAACCCATCACCAGTTCGATTAAGGAAATGAGGGCAACATTTTGAAGCATGTAAGTTGGCTTTGGAGTGAGATTTCTTGCCTTGGGTGACCAAGAGACACATTAGCTCTAGGACAGTGGGGACTGCAGGAAGCTGATAATGCTGCTGTTTGGATGGGGACATTTTAAAGAAACCATCTATACAGAAGTGAGACATACCACTTAAGTATAGACCACAGTGCATCCGGCTCGAACACCGATGGCCTGATACTGTTGGCAAGCATTAGCCTAGAACCAGATTCTCAGACAGTATACACGTGTAATTGTGCATGCAAAATGCATGTCTAATTGCTTAACTAATTGCTGTGAAGCTATCAAAATTGCATAAAATGGGGAACAAACAGAGACTTTTTTTGTCACTGCATTTGCAGTAGTGGCTCAAACATGCTAGATGTTCAATTTCCACAACAATAGACATCTCAGACAAGATCTGGTTGGCCCAAAGCATTGTACTGTTGATTGGGAGTAAGAAGGGCTGAGCTGAGCTTCTGGGCTATGACGTTCTTTGATTTGCCAAAGGCACTTGCTTGGAAGCCCTTTCAAATCTGGTTTTGAAACCAGTGCTGCAGCATCCAAACTCAAAAAGATGGTCTTTGAAACACTATGTAACATGAAGTGCCCTAGGGCAAAAAGCTTAACCTCCATGTTTTCCTCCCTTCTTTTGGAAATTGCACCTAACTATCCTCTTCAATTAGGCATAGCTTAAACATGGATGGAATCTCATTTTCCCTTTGGACGTGTATTATTCCTCTTTAATTTATAATCCTCTCTTGTTGCAATTGAGGCTTATGTGGCCCTTGTTTAGCTACAGCTACCCATGATTTTAAGCTGCTCTGTGTGACCCCAGCAGCCACCCTCTGAGGCCACAGGGGCATCACCCTTATGTCAGGCCTATTTGAAGGCGTGTACAGAAACTCAGATGGAGGATGCTTGCTCTTTGCAGATGACATTTTGTAGATAAGGATTCAGGACTGCTGTCTCACCTTGACCAGGAGACAGTGGCTTTGGGATTCCATGGCCTTCTTGAAGGTGCTCCTCAGCTTAATCGTGGGTAGAGCACCACCAATGCATGAGACCAAATTTAAGAATTTAAAGCATACATCAAGAAGAACTTGCCCTATGAAGTGTTCAAGGTCAACTGCTGAGAATACCTTTGACTTTAATGAGGAGGTACAGAGAGTGGGATCAGGAATATTGTAACTCCTTATGGGCCTTGGAAAAGACACTGGGATGTATTGGCATTTATTCACCTAATTACCTGCAAGAAGAAAGCCTAGGGCTTGGCTTTTGAAATGCAAAATGAGTCATTATGCAAAAACAGCACAGAATTTAATCAAAAGAAAAGTCAGATCCCTGTGGTTTGAGGAGCACTTTTCCCTGCTTGGATTGTCTGGGCTGCTCCCTGTTGGAATGAGAGGCTTTATCTAGCTGGGGCTGTGACCAGACCACCTTCTTGAAGGGATAGGTTGCACAGAAAACCAACTAGGGGTGAACAGCTAGCTGTGTGTGCAGGAGATGAGCAGGACTCTTTTGAACCTGCTTTGAATGAAACAGCTTCAGACTCTCTGCAGCTCTGAAAAAACCTTAGGATGCTTTTTACAATGAAACAGTAGCAGCATCCTGACTTTCCAAGTAGCACCCTTCAGAAAACCTGGTGCTTTTGCCTGAGCAAGTAGAAGACTGCTTCCAGGTTATCTTTCCTGTTCCTCCTGGACTGACTTCTGCATTTCTGGGAACTGCTGTGGGAGAGGAGCAAGAGCCCCTGCAGGGTGTGGGTTAGGGTTCCTGACCTCAAGAAGATGTAGAGATGTTGCCATGCTCTGCAGATGCATCCCTGTACCACAGCACTACCATGGTAGTCTAAGTGCAGCTGTGCTGTAGGGAGCGTGGTCCATCTTTTTAAGACCTTTCACAAAGGCAAAATGTGTGTGTAGAGGTGAGGTGCAAAAGGAGTCACATGCGCTTTCAGCACATGCTGAGATCCAGAGGTTCTGCAGCTGGGATAGAAGACAGATGCCAGCAGTCTGGACTTGCTGATATGCAGGAGGAAAAACAATGGGACCTAATGAATCTGGTCCATTTTCAAGTCAACCTACCCTTTCAGCTGGGAGGAAGCGAGGGTTGTTTGTAGTTTTGGACATGAAACCAGCCAACTCATGAGTCAGGTCTGATTCCAGAATTTAGAAGCTTTGGAGTCCCTGGGTGCAGCTGTGTCATTTCTGGTTATTATAATATGGTTCAGATCTGCAAAGAAGCCAAATAGACCCCAGATCTCAGCAAAATTCAGCTTATATTTCTGCTGCAGAAGAGTCCAATAACAATCAGTTTGTCTGCAAAGGTCTATTATGATGAGAGAGAAAAACTGGATCAAATTCTAGCTTTGGAAAGCCACAGAATGAGTTTCTTGGTTATTCTTTCTTTAGCCTGCCTGCCCCTTAGAAGTAGATCTGAAATGGTACAACATTTCACAAGAAATAGCTCATTGATTTCTATGGGACTTTTGCACAAGTAACCAGGTACAACAAGATGCTGGTGTTTGCTGACAAGGAACATGGCTTTTTTTTTTGATGTTTGAATGTAACTGATGATCACAGAGATGTTATATGACTGAATGAGTGTCCTTGAAAACAATGGCAATATTACTTTGGTCCTTTCCTAGTGAGGAGGAAGAGTTTTGGAAAGTGCCATTTTACCTCTTTTTGTTATTGGAAAATTGAAAACCATACCAATTCTGTTCTAAGCCAAAAGCTACTGGTTGTCCATTCTTCTTTCCTCACTCACCCCATCTCAAATTCCTGGGATTCAACAGGAAAAGCCAAGCCATTTCCTTGAATATAGATGTCTCTAGATTTTTGTAGGAGCTTTTCTTTTCAACCTTCTCTAGTAGCAAGAGTTGAAAGAAGAGGTTGAAATCAGCTTCTTGGAGACCAGTCCTGTGAAGTGCTTTAAATTCAAATAAGGAGGTCTTCTGCAGCTTTCCTCCTGTAGATATCAGAGACATTTACAGTGCAATTTAACTAAAATATTAAATGATGTAACTCTCTCCCTTGCCCCCCACATTCAAATAAATATGCTGTTCTAGTATCCTTAGCCCATATTGCCTACACTTCACCTTAGTCTCTTTTATTAACTGCCCTGTGCTCATCTGACATCAGGAAAAGCTGTAGAAGGGGTTGCCATAGAGTAATAAAAATGTTTAGATCTCTCATCACAGCTAGGATATTCTTGTATGATGGAAGCTGAAAAGTTTATGGAGAGGGTACCACTTGGTGACTTGCCATAGCAAAGATCTGGATTCTGTAACACAGTAGGTCCCTTCACATCCTTGTCCTATTGCAGGTGTCCAGGATGGCCTGGACTGAGAAATTCGCAGTATTTTCTTGTGATGGTCAACAGAGGCTCTGTGGACCTGTAGGGAGAGAAGTTCCTCACTGTCTCCAAGGTTAGATAGAACATGGAGGAAGGACTTTTCCTTCTGTTCTAAACACAAAATCATCTAATCTTTAACACAAGGAGGATAACAAACTGTATTCATAAGTGAAGATGGGAAGGGGGGATAGACTAATAATGGTGTTCCTCATTCTTCATGGTCGTTGCCACAAACCTGCAGCTTTGAGATTCATGTGATCTTCATAGGACAGGGTTCTTTGGTTTCACTTTCTAAGAAAGAGAACAAACTTGTAACTTTTGCAATAAGGAAGAAAAAATTGAAGTAATGACAAAAAGCACCCAGATTCCAATAAACAAACGAAATCTTGCATTCCTATGAAATCTCGTGACATCCAAGACAACCCTCGGATTTTCTGATCCTCTTGGAGGAGATCCCACCTTATGTCTGGAAACACTGCAACAATCAAAGGGTCAGACCAGCTTTGGTCTGATCTCAGCCCTTGGAGCTGGTACAAATACCTTTCCAGATCAGAACTGCAATGAAGCAAAGCGACTTTCACCCTCCCCTGAACTCCATGTCCTTGCCGTGGAGACATTTGCAAGGCTAACCTGGCCTGCTTAAGAGGTCTGAGAGTGTCGCAAAGGACCTGAAGGCCATAAAGAGTCAGGAAACACCTGCGGACGGAGGGTCAGTTGGTGCTTTCCCTCTTTCTATCCCCTCTTCTCTCTGCGGCGGGCAGGGACAGAGGTAATCCATCCTCCTTTTACAAGCCTGTCTGTACTCTGAGCGGTAAGCTGTAGAGGGTGCTCTTGCTCTGCCTGAAAACAGACAGTTTGTGCATCTCCTGTCTCCGCCTTCTTTCCTCCTTCCACCTTTTAAATATAAGCAAACAAGCGAGTCTGCTGCGACCTGAACTCTGCATTGGAACCAAGGAGTCAACGATGAAGAACCGTTTCAAAACATCTCCCTCCCCTGGGGGAGACTGGGCTTGACGGCTGAACTTTGAGGGGCTGCGTGGATGAGAGCCAGGCAGGGAGGGCAAGAGGCTGCTTCTTGTAATCCGCATTGAAGAGAAAAGCTGTCAGCAGCAGTGGTGGACAAAAGGAGAGCTGCCGTTCCCTCCCTTCTGGCCTGGGACAGAAGGGATGTGCTGGGAGACCTTGAGCTCGCAGCTCAGACTTGGGACCAAGCATGTCCTCTGGCTGTGCTGTCATGGTATTGCTGCTATATCCTGGGGAGGTCCAAGCATGCTGTTCTACAGGAGAAATGGACTGTTTCTTAGCCAGACTTAGGCCAGCCTTGGGGTGCTTCAGCATTTCCAGCTGCTGGGCACAGAGCTGGCGTGCATCCTGCTGCTGTGTGCCTGCCGAGAGAGCTGCTGTCTCTTCCCCAGGCTGGGGCCGGGACTGGTGTCATTGGAGGCACTGGGCTCTTGTTTCCTCAAGAGAAGGATGTATGAAGACATGTACGAGGATTCCAGAGATTCATCCACATCAGAACTCTTGTTGTAGCACATTACAGCTGTTCCACAGATATTCACTCCAAGGAGTGCTGCAGTAGCCAAAACCCCTACCTGTGGTGAATTTTGCTGTTCCCCTGATTACGAAGTCCATGTTTCAGTCACCAGTAAACTATTCAGTTTTCTAGTCAGGCAAGGCAATCTGTCAAGAAAGCTTTTACTCAGTGTGCTTCTCACCTCTGGAGCACATTTGTGCATGGCAGCTCTTATGTGCAAATGCACCTTGTGTATTTCAGAGCAAAGGAAATTTTTAGAGCCACAGAAAACACTTCACTGCACTGACCTTCCCTAAGACAATGGCAACTCAGCTGAAAGCAGTCTTTACCTGGACTGCTGTTAAAATCCCTTAGTGATTGAGATTTCACAAACTTTCCAGGCTGTTACAGAATTCCACTTCTTGTTGGTGGTAGTATCTGGATTACATTTCTCATTCCTTGTGACTCTTGGCTAATCAGTCATCAAAGATAGAGAGGATTTTGTCTCTTCCATGATGTGAATCTGCAAAATAATTAGTAAATAATGAATCAGTGTTGTGGTTTGCATCTCTATGCTGATTTAGAGACATGGACAATGGGATTGAGTGTGGCCTCAGCAAGTTTACCAATGACACCAAGCTGTGTGGTGCGGTTGACATGCTGCAGGGAAGGGATGTCATCCAGAGGGACCTTGACATACCTGAGAAGTGGGCCAGAAGTGGGCCCTTGCCAACTTTCATGCAGGAAATCTGTAGAGGGACGTTTTATGAAGGCCTATCATGATAGGACAAGGGTTAATGGCTTTAAACTGGAAAATGGAAGTTTTAGATTAAATAATAGAAAGAAATTCTTTCCTGTGAGAGTGGTGAGGCACTGGAACAGGTTGCCCAGAGAAGCTTTGGCTACCCCATTCCTGGCAGTGTTCATGGCCAGGTTGGATGGGGCTTTGAGCAACCTGGTCTCAAAGTGGAAGGTGTCCCTGTCCGGGTCAGGGGGGTTGGAACTAGACGATGTTTAAGGTCCCTTCCAACCCAAACCATTCTACAATACTATAGTTAATATGTTTTGTGTGCATCAGGTATTTGTGTTTCTCCATGTGGAAATGGACATGCCACTGCAATGCAATGTTGCTGGCAGTGAAGTCCCCAGCTAGTAAAGAGGCCAATGTATCCAGGTGCTGAGTATCTTCCTGAGAGATGAGGAGGCCCATTCTTTCTTGGAAAGGTGCTGCACAAAGATCTCTAATCAGTGAGGAGGCAATCATATTTGACGACAGCTGTGAAATAAAACTTTCCTTTAATGTAAATCTACTTATGGATAGGAGTGAGAAAATGCTGCATAGGATGAAATTAGAGGTGGAATTTGCTTCACAATACTTTATCCTAAGGTTTTTAAAAAAATGTAATTTTTTCACATTTTTTAGGCTCATGCTATAGTCAGAGGTGAAGGACTGGTGCCTCTAGAGGATCTGCTTCTCCCTTCAAAGTGAATGTTGGGTGGTAATGGGAGCAAAATGAAATCACTTTCCATCTATTTCCTTTTGTTTTACAATACAGACTTGCAAAATTCATAAGGCTTCCCATACCCTAATGCCAGGCTAACCAAACAGTCAAAGCCAATCAGTAGTCTAAACCAGCTGGAGATATTAATAATTTGTGAAACAGAATTTGCTTGCTTAAGAAATTCACAAATAAATCCCCATACTGAACAATTCTGAGAATACTGAAGTCTTGGTCATGATCATTTGCTATGAGAAAAAGCCGCAGTCACCAAGTAAATCTCTTGTGCATCATTTGAACTTCTATTATATGCAGCTAGCCCTTGAAAGCAGGCTGTTTCCTACCATCCCCTGAAGACCTGTGGTCATGGAACATTTATCCATTTTTCTACATGATTTCAAAATGCATTATTATTTACTTTGATGAACACTCAACGTGAGTACCATGTTTATGAAATAACAGATATCAAAGTAGAGATGTAATAAAGCTATTAATCTTCTCATCTGTTCTTTCTGTCCACTGAAAGGATAAATCATTAATTATCACAGCTATATGATTAGTTTAGTTTGGAATGTTTTAGAAAATGGGACCAATGTTGTTTTTCCCTCCTGGGAGATTAATCTAAGGCCAAGTCATTAACTTTAAGGATGTTTGTCTTAGATCTTTTAACAGGAGGCACACTATGCTACTTCTGGTTAATCCATTTTGTAAATGGGACAGATGAAAATATTCCTTGCAGAGAAGGGGATTTTTATGAAGGCCAACATCACACTTCTGAATCTTCCACTAGTCCATTGCATGCTCTGAACTTGGTTTCATTTGAAGAAAAAAGGGATTGAAAACCCAACAAAATCATTTTCTTCTCCAAAATTTTCCTTGTCAGCTGTGACCAGCTGGCAATTTCCACTTGGATTTATTTCTATGTATTTCCATCCTGGTGCGGAGATTATGGCAAAATATTCTTTTATATCCTTTTATACTGCAGAAAAAAAGTTATTTTCTTGCCAAGTCAGACACACATTTATGCAGAAACTGTCACACCTACCTTCTCTCAGCACTTTCAGTCCATCATGTGAGCTGTAGCCGGTAACCTACACAAGGCAAACACCTCCTTTGTATTGTCAGATTTTATATAACAAAGTCTTCAGCTGGAAAGTCTTAATTTCACACTCTCAAAGAGGTTCTGAAATACAGATTTTCCATGGTTATCTACTCAAGCAGTAGCTCAGTCATCTTCAGTGTCCCTTTCAACAAGTGGATCTTCAGTCTACTTATGCAGAGACCTGAGAAAAAAAAGTAGTTTGACATTTTCAATGGGTGGATGGATAGATCAATCGATGGATCAATCGATGGATAAGTTCCCATCGATGGATAAGTTTTCTCTATTTGTCTAGTAAAGTTGGGTGTGGGAGAGTCACATCTGGAGACCCAACACAGGCTTTATCCTTTGTAGTTTGGATATTGGGGAAAAGGTGGAAGAAGCATCAGAACATGTTTGGAATCTGGTCCTGGCCAAGATCAGATTTTTTATAAACCTGTCTTAGCCTTGATCTCAGTCAAGAGGTTTCATATAATAAAAGGAATCCCACAGATTTTGGAGACTGTAGGAAGAAGATTAGTGGAATATTTCCTATCCTACTCTTGATCTTTTCCTTCAAGTCTTCTGCTCCCTGGGTCTGTAGAAGGACCATACCAAAATGGGGTCTTCCCCTCACATTCATGTCACTACTTTGCCAATTCTGGCCAATGACAGATGTCAAACCATGACACTTCTCAAGACAAAATAATTTCCAGATGAACTGGTTAGTGGGAAGTCAGAAAAGCTTTGAAGAATTGAAGCCTAGTGACTGCTCTTGCAACACAAAGTACTTTAAGTGTTTTAAACTTGAGTATTGCAAAGTAAATAGAAGGAAGGTGAGGATGTACAAGTTTACCTGCTTTCTTATCTCTTCAAAGTTAACTGTAGCCTTTCTAGCAAGGGGAAGAATTTGTTATACCTCACATTTCTAGCTCAATCTTTTTGCTTATTGAGTCACTTGTGTCTTAGTCAACAACTTTCTCCCCACAGCTTTCTGAAAGTAAAGATCTCCCATGAACTCCAAACCCTGCTAAGGAAACATGGGGCAGATGTCAACATTTCTGAAGTTATTCACCCTCTGCCAAAGCACACACATAGCTGGGGCAGCAGAACTGTAGTAGTAAAATCCAGTGAAGTCAACAAACAAATGCAGCACAAAGTCAATGTCTTTTACTAAGTCATCTGGCACAGGAATAGGTGAAAGATCAATAGAAGTTGGCCAGGTTCAGTTCTCTCCCATGGGAAACACTTGAACAAATCTTGTTAGCCTGGGTTCCTAAAAATTCTCTGCAGTGTGTTTGCATTGGTAAGATGGAGCTGGAAATGTGACAGAACAGACATGGGCTTAAATTGTAAGTGGACCAACTTTTAAAATTAAATATTCCTAGAAGAACTTTTCAGTTTTTTTCTCTGTAGCAAGTTCTGAATCCTGCCCCACCTGTCCTATCCCAGCTGCAATTTCTATACAATGCTTCATCAGGCATCTCTATAGCTGGCCTCCAAACTGTGGTGTTTCTATGTCCATCACGGTCATGGGAGAGGAGAGAAAAACATGCCCTGCAAGTGACGAAATCTCTGCCCAAGCTTTTTTTGGGCCAAGAAGATGACCCTAAGGAAAAATGATGAAGAGAAGCAGCTGGAGAAAGCACGGTTGTTCTTAAAAGAAAGAAGGAATGGGTTGTAAAATTTTGGCCATGGATTTGTCATCTATTGCAGGATTTTTTTCAGGAAAGTCTCACAGAGGATTCCTGCCTGCTCTCACCTCTGTTTAAACTCATGACTTTTTCCTCAAGGTGTTAAGTCTCTCTCTCCCTCATGTAATACCCTTATGATCCTTGCATGTCATGGACCTATTTGAGTCTCCTTTACTCAGGTCTTCACGATCCCTCTCTTCTTAGCAGTCTGTTTCACTGGTTGATAAGAAGCAAACTAAGCAGAGACTTTTCCCATCTCCCTGTCCTTCTGACAGTTTAATATATTGCTGATGGCTGGGCACAAAGATAAGAAATAAATAAAAGGATACTTAGCAATTAACCATTTCTCATGCTGAAGGATCTCCCACTCTCTGGATGCAGTAATTGCTTTGCAGAGTGGAGAACTGCTGCTGGGTGGAATGTGTCAGCTGCTTACCAGGTCACGGGCATGTTACATAGCCATTGGAGAAGCATGCTGAGACGATGGTATGAACACAACCATATGCTTAGTGTTAAGCCAGTGAGAAATTCCACTGAAGTCAAGGGGGTTTTTGCATGTGCTTAAGGGCTTTACTGGATTGGGGCCTACAGAGGGAAGAATGGACTATGGGTCCATCGGATGGGATTGGACCAAGAATCTTGCACCACTCTTCTTGCCAAATCCTGAAGGATGCCTCTGATTCACAAGTGATAGCAGTGAATTGGGACATTGAAAAGAAGAGAATTCAGCTGACCAGCTGGCCATAATGTTCCTGGTTGGATGCTGCTGTGAAGAAAGTGACTTTCTCTTACAGCCACTTAAGTGCTTGATGTTGGGTTCTTGTGTGTGTATTTTTATTTTTTAGTCCAACTTTCCAAACTCAGATACCTCATGTGATGGAACAGGTTCCCTGCTCATAGTTGTTTGGCTGTCATTATGGACAAAAAGGCATCAAATCATGATTAAGAACAATATTTGCAGAGTCAGTAGCTTAGTTCCCTGACCTGCTACAGTTGCAGAATAACAACATTGCACCAGGCAAAATATTAACCACAAAGACTGTTGAAAAGAAAATAAAAAAGAGGCTGGATTTGTTAGATCAAAGAGAATAAACTTGATGATACTTAGAGATTAAATTGTCTTAGGATGATATATGTAGCCATAAAAGTCTATAGGAATAAACTGGAATTTATTTTCTGAGGAGCTGTCAGCAGCCCAAGGACATTGTGTGGTCTTAACTGAGTAAGACAAGAAGCTAAGAGAAGAAGGGGCATTTGTAGTTTCAGATCAGGAAGTGAGTCTCTCCATGGCTACAGGCACATCACTTGTGGATCCCATTTTCCTCTTCCAGCCAAACCAATAAAACGTACAGATGGAAAAACTGATTCCGACAGGAAGACTGCTTCATGCTTCCTGCTCCTTTTGGGTCCAAGTCCCTCTGCAATATGTCTCAATTTCAGTGACATTGCTCTGCATAGAGAAAAGGCTCACTAATTATCTTCTGGGTGCTTTGCAAACCTCTTCTTAATTCCCTGAAAGGCAAACCTTGTTTTCCCTTCCAGAGGTCAGTTAGAGAGAGAAAGATTAATCCCAAAATAAAGATTTCGGCCAATATCCTTAACCAGAAGGAAGGTGTAGGGTCAAAGCTAGCAAATGAGGTTGGAAAAAATAAGTTCATGGTCAGTGTATTCTTTCATGAGTGGATTACAAAGGTTTTGGAATCTCTGTCATTGCAGAGGTAGTGAAATGCTGCTAGTTTGCTATAGGCAATGTCTAATCTCCACCCCCTCAACCCTCTTGTGAAATGAAAAATACAATCACCAAGGTTTCAAATAACTGATGGAGAAACAGTTCTCCTTTTCCAGCAGTTTTGAACAGAAGGGGAAGGGCAAAGTGTTGGCATTGTGAGCAGAAACACAGACCTATGTGAGCTCAGCTTTTGAAGGGTGGAAGTCAGCCATGAAGACAGAACTAGTAGAAGTTCAGCAAGCTGTTTAACTCCTGGTACTACCCATTTGTGTGGGACTGACTTTCACCCTTTGGGACACCGTGGTGTTTAAAGAAACAGGGCTTTGAATGCTGAAGTTTTGTTAATTTAGAAGAAGCTTTGACAAACTGGCAAATTCAAGTGATGGGAGGAATGGATGGACTTGGAAAGAGTTGAAAAGAGTGGTCCACTTCCTGATTTGTTTAGGGACCTCATCTGAGCCTAGAAAAGTAACTTAGCCATTGGACTTGCTGTCTATGGACTAAGTGTCTAACCTAAGCCAGTAGTGTAGACTCCTTATAGAATAGTAGGATGGCTGATGTTGGAAGGAACATCTGAAGTTCAAGTTAATGGAGCGAGACAGGCACCTCCAGAACCTGTCTTTACCGTTGTTTCTATGGCAGGATATTTTCCTTTGGGAAATATCACCACCTTTTCATAGCATTATTCTCTCTGCATTGTTATAATATCTTCAGTACAAAGATAGCCTCTCAGTGGGGCCTATGAAGTGCACAGATCATTTAGACCCTGGATATTTGATGGCATTTTTCCATTACTTCTCTAAAACCTGCTAAAGGCAAGAGCACTACATCTGGCTGGCTGGACTATCCTGTCTATCCACACATCACTAGTTTAGTGTCTCCAAAAAGTCTTGTAGTGAAGTATCTGTATGGCAATGCAAATGGCCTGAGCAAATGTTTGCAGTGTAGACTGCAAGAAAAGCAGCGAAGTCTTCAGCTGGATACTGAAGAGGAGGTATCTCCAGGAACTCTGAGCTGTTTGTTGTTTTTCTGTATCTAGTTCATCCAGATGAGTGCTCAGCATCTCACTGCAGCACTGATAGCTCTGCAGTTTGGGTTGATATGGGCTCATAGTCCTAGTGCAGACTCACCTGTTCATTGCAGTGGATGAGAAACAGAGGTGGATCTTTGCCTTAGAGGCACCTACCAATACATAGCAAAAGGACGAACTCCTTTCAGTCACTAAGAGCATTGTGGAAAAATGTTGCAGGAAAGGATTCTGTTGCCTTCACCTACCTGGGTAACTACATGCTGCTCTTCCCAAAGACATTCTGCTTGTTCAGCTGGAGGAAGTACTTCTGACCTTGGGTTAATCTGCTGTATAAGCTTGAGACTGTTTAAATAGCCACCATATTTCACAACCTCGAGATAGCTGCTATCCAGCAGGGAGGAGAGGGTTGCTATTGAAAACGTGTGGGATCTCTTGGGAGGCAGGTTGCTGTGAGGGCTTAGCTCATTCTCCAACCTGAAAGGAGAAGGGAAAGGGAGAGGAAGATGTGGTGTCTCATGGTCAACTTGGCCATGAGTGCACAGGACATATAGCAATCTTGGACTCTCCTGGACTCACTTAATAAGCTCTGTGCTGTGGTATCCTGGAACAGTTGGTCTTAGAGATGATACCTATTAGATCTTACCCTGGAAATATCTCCTTGAATGTCCTCTATCCTGCCCAGATTTTTCCAGATTTATCCTTTGATACATGTGAGGGCACAGACAACTGGAAATGACTCAGATGCAGAGCTGAAGAAAGCCATTGCCTCTCTCCTTCGCACAGTAATCCCCTGAAGCTTCACATTAGCAAAAATCCATGTGATTTCTTGCAATGTGGTGTCACATGGAAAGACATCTCCCCTGGTGCTGTTTTGGAAATACAATAGTTGTTTTTGTTTTATCTGCTGTGCCATCAGCCCCCCCCCAGCTGGGGACTCAAACATGCATTAATTCTTCTTACGACTGCCAGGAGAGTTTATTATGGCCAACAGCAAGAAGCATGTAGGAATCTGTGAGGTGTGTGTGCTTCTGCATAAAAAGAGCCTTGGTCCCTTTTTGCTGTCAGCTTTCATTACAGCAGGAGAAACTTCTTGCTGGAAAGGGGATCATGTAGTAGGCAAACATTGCACAAGAGGGAGAGAGATGCCATGTAGGACTGTCTCAAAGGCTGGGCTCTTCTAATGGGAGAAGAGGATAAAAAGAAATCCAGAATCTGAAACTCTGATTCTTTCCCTTCCCTTCCCTTCCCTTCCCTTCCCTTCCCTTCCCTTCCCTTCCCTTCCCTTCCCTTCCCTTCCCTTC
>JBCJKH010049287.1:15005-25793 GCA_039877255.1 Loriculus beryllinus
GCAGATATCTAGATGTGGAAACTCTGGAAAAGGATCCTACCTCCCATCTAGTTTCTCTGCTTCTGAATACAGTTCTTTACAGACCATTTTCTAACACTCTTCAGTCCACTTGCAGTGGTCTGGAGTGGTGAGACATTCTAAGGTCCTTCTAAACCTCATCGCTTACATGGTCTAATGGGTATCTATTTTTGGGCATGGAACATGGAGGTAGACCTCTGAGCTGTCCCATTTGGCCACAGTTCTCTTTATTTGGAAACTTTTTTATTTTATTAAAGAAAAAGGAAAAAAGTCTACATTTTGACAAGTTTTGTCTTTTGAGAACCGCAATCTTTTCTTAAGAATGGAAAAACCTGTTTCTAGCTAAAAGTGGAATGTTTTCCTAAAAGTGTCTTCTCAAAAGCCATTTGTTTGATTTTAATTTTCAACAGAAATAAAACCAACTTAAGAGGCTGCTATGGGCCTGGTTGTATGAGGACCAGTGACAGTGTTGTGCTTGAATTTATCATAGCGTATAGGTAGGGTTAAGTGAATTGGTTTTAATTAAATGTACACCAACACAGTAACCTGTTTTGGATGATGGCCAGAGTGACTCTTCAAAAAACTGTGTAAGAAAACTTAAAACCATGGAGTGACCACAGTCCCTGGGCTTCTGACAAGAAATAGCTTTCCAGAAGTATAGAGCAGTTGGAGGGTGACTCCTAAAAGGTACTTTATCTAATATAAATCTGTCTTCAACCCATACAGGACAGAAAAATCCTAAGTACTTCGGCAACTGCTTCATGAAGCAATGTTCAAAGACCTGGTATTCAAGGATTCTCTGGAAAAGGAGAAGGGAAGAGTGCTCAAACACAAACTGAGAGACAAACGATACTTGTCAAGAGAAATGAGGGAAGGAAAAAGTAGAGGTAACATTGTTAGCCAGAGGGTTAGTAAGTCCTGAGTGACGAAACAGATGAAGTTTTGTTTTCTATAGCATGAAGTCTCATGGCTGGAGTCTTGTGTGGTGTGACTAAAAGGCAAGAGTTAGAATTGAAAGAAATATCCTGAAATCAGGGGTTTGTATTATCTCTTGCCACTCTAGACCACTTAGTGTTAAATATGGGACAAGTTCATTTTGGAAAGGCACAGATTCTTTTTCCTTTTCCTAACCACAATTTTCATTATAACTGTAAGAACCTTAAAGCTCCCTGCCTTCTGTCAGACTTTTGATCAACTTTTGAGTGGATCAAAAAAAAGTGTTATGAAAAGGAGAGTTCATAAGCATTGCAGACTGCATGGATATGACACAATCAGTACTAGTGCCTGGTACAGCAACATGTCTGTTATACTGCACTCCTGTAGTAACAACTTTATGTCATCCAGTAGCACTCTTAATTATACAGTGGATTTTGATTCCCAAATCATTATTTTTGGGGGGCCATCTAGCAACAGCTATAAATTGCCAACAAAGCGAAGATCCGTGGGATTTGAGCAGTTTGCAACTTCCTCATTTGTTTTAGCAGATAAATCTAGGTATGTTTCTACCAGACCATGTCAGGACTATGCAGGCTAAGTTAGCCGAGAATTGATACCAGTGTAATTGCTTGAGGGTTTCTTCAGTCCTTTGTTGTGCTAGGCAAAGACTTATATATCTGGCTATAAAACATTTCTGCACTCCCAGACAGACACATATCATCAAAACTCTTCTACAGACTCCACAAAGAACTTTGAAGCAGCTGGATGATCTTCATCTGGAACAACTATGCCAGGACAAGGCTTTAGCATAGGATCTGTTTCCATGTCCAGATTCCCCTTTCCTGTTGTAGCTTGGTTAGTGCGGTAATTGACAGCTGATCTTTACCATGGCACTTTCTTAATGAAGGCAGCTCCATGCTGTGAAAATTTTCCTGGCAGAACTACTAATATAGATGTGACCTTACTGGCAAGGATTTTAAGTTATTATCTTTATCTTGGAACTATTGTAAAAAGAAAGATGAGACTTTCTTGTGCTTACTGCAGGAGAACAGACTGAAATTCAGAGTGTTCCTGGGAGCTGATACCTTACAGACCAGACAAACTGATGTCCTGTCTAGAGGACGTGGTACTTCTAGGAAGGACTAGAGAGTTTCCAGCCTCCCTTACACCTCTCATAAGGCAATATTGCAAGAGCAGATGAGATAAATAGAGGCTGCCACTGAGGACCAGGTTGAAGGCAAAACGAAAACACTCCCCAGAGCATGCACAAAAGCTTAGGTAGTGCTTTTACAGTCTCCCCAGGGCAGTCCCAGTTTGGTCACCTTGGGGCTTGACTTAAAAGCATTCATGTGGACAGACAGTCCAGCATATTTGCCTTTGAGTCTAGCTTTGAATCCACCCTTAAATAACTGTGTGGTTGCAAATAAAGGTTCCTAGATCATGGACTGATATTCTATGTGTCTTTATGTATATTTATGTGCAAAATATACATACATATATATACGTATATGCTCACCACAGTGTGCAAAACTCCATAGAAACTTTAGTGAGGAGTCCAGCAATGCAATGAAGCTGATCATATTCTGGGATCCCCCCATGGTTTTGCACATTTGCTTAATTATTCATTTTTCCCACCAATATTTGCTTGCATAGGTAAAATCTGCAGTTTTGTAGGTGCAGTTTCTGGATAAGTAAGACTCAAGAAAACAAATTGTACCCAAACATCTGGGTATGATATTTTTTATTATTTTTCTATTCACAAGTCATTACTAGTCTCTTCTGCTGGCCTTCTGATGTAGCAGATTTTAAGGAAGTTTCCAGTGGTAATGGAGTACAGCACCAACTCAGGAGAAAGATAGTAAAATGCTGTAATGGTAGTCTACATTCTCTGTTTTACAGATCTTTAAAGGTTTTCATGTACAGTTAGCCTCTCTCATCTTTTAGTGAACTTAAGCCTCTTTTTGAGATTTTTGCTATGATTTGTTAGCTGATGTTTCCCGATCATAACCCATCATGGGTGTGGAAGCCACAGGCTGAAAATTCTAGCTTTGGAAAGCTTAAAAGAATCTTCCTGATTTTCATCCAAAGCTCTTTGACATCAGTTGTGAGAGTCCCTGACAGTGCGGGCTTTGGATCAGACCTTGAAATGTCTAGCTTCTTACCAACTGTCCATCGTCTGTGTCCCAGTTCTCCCTACTGTCTCCTGTGTTTGTTGTTCCTTCTTTCCATCCCAGCTGATGTTTTCCAGGCAACAGAGCAGGATCTTGCTTCACTTGGAGACAGAGCCAAGGTCTGATGATCTTGCACTGATTAATACCAATGGGAGTGGCACCTCTAAACAATCCTAACCAGAGAACTGGAGAAGTGCCTTTCCTGCCCCTGTGCTCACTTCTCCCCAGGTTACCAAAGCTGTAAATAACAAAAGAGAAAATGAAGGCCAGACAAACCACTAAAGCAGGAAGAGAGTGAGTGAGCCTCAGTTTTGTTCACATTGGCTTCCAAACTATATGGATGAGACTTCATGGGAGTGAACTTTAGTATGTGCACTTTTTCTGAACCTTTAAGGGTGGACATCTCCTTTGGGTGCTCTGTTGCTCACTGTCTCTGCTTATAATACCCTGATCAGAACACATTTTTTCAGTGGCGTTCTTCCTTCAGCTATTGATGCTTTGCTTCTGGGTGGGATTTCTTCGCTTGATACCAAGGATCTGGGCTCAAAAGAGCGAGGTCTCCTCCATCTCTTTTGGGACCATTAAATGCACTGTAAAAGAACAATGCTGTATACGCCAATAACATATGCATTTATTGCTCAAGTTTTCAATACGTTTCCATTAATATTTTATTTCTTTCTGCTTTTAATCTACTCTGCACCCCTCTAAGACAAGGGTTTCTTGCAACAAAAGTAAACATTTTTTCTTGAAATCAAATTTCTTTAGATCAAATGGAATAAACTGAATAACTTCAGTTTTTGTACTCTTATTTGCTTTTCTCTTGCATTTTTCTCACAGAGAAATTTCAAGAAGTGTTCTAAACACCACTTCTTTCTAGCTGGCCACTTCTCTCTAGCTGGTTGAAACAGAACCTAAAAAAAAAAAAGAAAAAAAAATTTTGGTCTTTGAAAAAAATATGATTTGTGTCTTTAAAAATTCAATGTTATTTCTCTTTTTTTGAAAAAATGTAGTTTATTTTGGACTTTGTGTTGCAACTGAGAAATCTTCTTCTATCTGATCTAGTAGAGATGATTTATTCTTCCTGCAGCAGAGCTATGAGATTCTTTTCCTTTAGATAAAGAGACAGCATATTCCCTTGGGCTGGAAAAGTGGTTAATGCAATAGTCTCTCCTGATTTCAATCTATCTTCTACCAATCTACTGATGCTTTCCAGTAGTCCAAGGGAATGAAACACAACAATTTGGTGGTCTTAATGACAGACCCTTTCTCACCTCCTTTGAGTTATAGCTGGAACTGCACAAAGCCAAAGATGTCTGCTAAAATGTACACAGTCATCGAGGAAAGGAGGGGAGGAATAAAAATTTAAAGTCAACAGCACAAAACAGAGCAGTTGGTTTGTACATGACTTACTACACAAGACCTGATGGTATAAAGGACTAGGCACTCATTTCTGCTAAGCCAGGTGCATCCATCCTTCATCATAGTAAGGTTTAAACACGCTTCTATAAACCAGGGTTAAATTTCATGTCCAATTGTTGTTTATACCTTGGTGATGCAAAGCAGAAACAGCAATTTAAATTCTATGGTAAAAAAATTCCATTTTTATTCACATACAAAGGAATTTAGAAATAGCTAAGTTATTTCGGAGGATGAAAAGACTTATGTCAGGGTTTGAAAAAGCTTGGGGATAATATTTTGATGAACTTAAAAAATATTGTCACTCGTCAGTTTATTGTTTATTGGATTAAATATAAAAATTTTCATGAGCAATGATGAAAATATTTATTTTGGTAAATTTTTACCCTTTTAAAGAGAGAAACAAAATTTAGTCAGTTTGTTATGTTCCCCCAAGAATTTTCCTTAGCAGCATTTTCAATTTTTATTTGAAATCTTTTGATAATTACAGTTACAATCCCTAATATGTGCTTCCCTGCTATCTTTCTTTAATCTCAGTAAAAGATCAGGTAAAGAGTATAACATAAGAAAAGCAAGGCAGATTTAAAATGGCATCACTGGAGTTTTGCTACTTCTCAGTTTATCATTTGAAAGAGAAGTCTGATGTCTAAAGCAAGAATCATCCCATTCTTTATATTTTGCAGCCTTGATATGTTTCTTTCTCCACTCTTGGTGAAAATTAGTCTTGAATAAAATAAGGAACTGTGGATTGCAGCATTTTGGTTCAGTGATTATTTTTTTTATTTTGACAACAAACTAAAAATATAACTTTTCCAACTTTAATTTTATTTCTTCCCTCATTTATTATCAGAGGGTGAAAAAGGGTAATAAATTTTTCAAACCCCACAACTTCACAGTGAAACAATATCTTTCCCTTTTTCTCCATATAGTTCAAAATCTGAAATATTTTAAACATAATTTCCCATTAAGCCAGAAGTTTTATTTTTGAGTGAAGCCTCTGCCAGAAAAGGTCCACTGCTTTACAAGTGGGACAGAATGCGGGAGTCTCAGCCACCTTCTCTTAAAGTCAAGAAGATCTTTCTGTGATTTCACTGGGCTTTAGCTCAAACTCCACAAACTTCATCTAAAACCTATATTGGAATCATTGGAAAGGATCCTATTGACTTTGATGGGCACTGGATCACATTTTATCCAAATGACTGAAAAACTCTTCCAGATGAGAATTTCAGTTCAGCACTGTCTAAGTATCCAAACTGGGAAAACTATGTTTGCTGGAACTTTGCTTTAGGGAAATCAAATAAGAAAAGAAATTACCAAGCTTCAATCAAAATTAGAATCACCCTTTAGAAAACAAAAAAATAAACCTTGCCATCTGTGACTCTCTCATTTTTACACAACATTTTTATTAAAAGCAGCCAGGTACTTCCTCTTCCTTTGACTAGTTTAAGCAAGAAGAAGATGTTTATTTAACATTCATAATTTGTTTAGAGCTAGCAAGCGAAATACCTTGTTGTGCATGAGTTATTAGCTCATTGCAGAACTGCTCTGTTTAAATGAGCCTTTGACGTTGATTCATCTAACTATGTGTCTCTAAAATGAGAATCATATGCGTGGTGAAACCAGACCTTGGCATTTCATCAGGGTGTGATTTGGGAACACAGGCTTGAAACTCCATATTGTTAAAAGCAAAGCACAGGAGAAGGGTATTTTGCATTATTTTTAACAAAGCGTTCTCTTGGTAGTGTATTAATAATGTAGCATATTAGTGGCATAAAGTAGTCACTGATTCACTGACATTTGCATTAGTCATTTGGTGCTAATCATTTTTAGCCTGTTGACTTGAAGAATCAGTACAGGAAACTGACTGTTAATATTGTGTATGAGGGGCCAAGGAAAGCACATTAAAAAAAAAGTGCATGAACTGGCCAAAGTCAGCTAATGTCACTTGTAGTTCTATATAAAAACAGGACAAATTGTTTGGCTTTCCATCCAAATAGCTGCAGGCATCAGGCTTCAGCTGTGAGTTTCTGAAAATTCTCAACATCATACCTGCTTGCTTATATACTCACTGAAGATGATTGACATTTCCATGACTCGTTTTGCTCTGTGGGATTTCAAAAACATTGAAAGATCAACGAGCCAGGTGCACTGGTGGGCTATATCACTCTTGTCATTAATCTGGAAAGCAAAGAAGCCAAGAAAGCAAAGATCCTGAATATCCTACCACTTCACCCAGGTGAAGTGCTCCATTATAGTGATTAGGTTAAAGAGCATGTAGCCAGAAACGTGATACACAGTCATAATCAGCAGCTAAATGTGCAGAACTCTCTGGGGTGGAGGAACACTTGTACAGTTTTTGTCTTCTACCTCCAAGATGATTTCTTCATCAACTTCTCTGCTCAGTGTTTCCTTCTTCATCTGAGCAGACTCATGACTTTAGCTACTCTTAAGTTTTCTTCCTTGAGGTCCTGGCATCTCCCTAAATCAGGATTTCCACAGGGGCTTCTAGTCATCCCTACTTACTAAAAGAACAGTAGGTATCTTACAGAGGATGTCTGTTCAGGGCTCTGGTAGAAACATACTGTGCTGCGTATGGCTTTTTTTGGCTAACCACCTCCCATCCTTACCCAGAGCTTCACTTATTATTTTTACTCTATCCATTGTGACCTGAAACTAATTTGAATCAGCCCTGGATTTTCCAAGACTTTTCCAGACAAGGTTCCTGACAGAAAATATAATAAATTCTGGTCTTAGTTACACAAGGGTAAAATTCAAATGTTATGCCAGGTATGTAAGTGGAGTTATACTCAGTTTTGCCCTGATTATAAGGGTGTTGTTTGGTGACACAAGGGTTAATTCTTAACTTTGAAGCTGATGAATTCTTTTCAGTCCTCACTTACTTTCTTCTGTTTCAGACTGTTTCCTTCCTATTAGGCCATTAAACCACACCATTTCAAACTAGTTTAGAAAAAAAGACCCCTGTCTCCATTCTAGTGCTGAACTAAAATGATCCTGTTTTATTTTCCAAATGTTGAGAAAGCATTCTAAGAAACTTTATTCCTTCACATTTTTTTGCATTTTAGGTCACAGATGTCCTGAAATAATACAAGATTTGTATTTATTACACACTTCTCCATCTAAAATAAATGGCAAGATTGATATGATGGGATTTTCTGAGTCGTGGCCTCACAAACTTCAAACTCGTCCTGGGCACTATCCCAGAACTTCAGTGTCTTCAGCGCTGTTACAGAGGAGATATTTCCACCATCCCCCTTCCCAAACTCCCTTTAACTCTTTATTTTATCATTTCTTAACCCAAAACTAAATAAGAAGTCACTGATGTCACTTATTTAAATGTGCATAATAATTGGAAGGACCAGAAGCCATCCCCCTGTTCCCCAAATCTCTCTTTCTTTTCTTTCTTTTTTTTTTTTTTTTTTTGAGAATTTAAACCTTAATATTCCAGGTTGTTGAAATACATTTACATTAAATTACACAAGGGAGCTGGTTCGGCTTAAAGCCTAGACTCTTAAGATGTTATACATCTCTAGATTAATGTACTGTATGAGTGTATTTCGTTTGCTTAATCATAGTTTTTAGTGTCATTTAGTCACTATAGAGTCTTCTGCTGCAAAACAATATGAATCTTCTGTAGACTCTGTGTCATATCTACACATGTGGATATCCAAAAAAGCAAAAGACAGATAAAATGGCATCAGAAGCTCATGGGTGGTCTTCTACACCTTACCATGCCATACAGATAACTTCAGCCTGCAATAATTTCATCTTTCTAAGACATAGGTATCTCAGCCATGTTATAGCTAATGGATCTATGCCTCTAACAAGTAGCACTTAGCATTATTTGAAACCATTCATGAAGTTAAAATCTTTCATAGAATTGAAACTCAAATGACCTTTACGTGATTCTCCAAAATGGTACAGTTGCTTTTCAGTCCCTGTTTCATAACAGTAAGCTCTGTGAGCCACTCTCAGATGCCATGGGATGTCTAAAATTTCATGAAACATCTATGTATGGGTGGCTTAATCAAACCCTCCTTAATTCCACCAGTGGAGTTGGAAAAGTTAAGCATCTAGGTGGTATAGATGGTGATGAGATCAATTGCTCCTTGAGATGCATTAGCTTTACTGATGAGGGGTGTGACTCAGTTGCCCAAATATAGAGATCTTCTGATATCTGAGACAGCTGCTGGCATCTAGGGCTTCACCCTTGTTCTCTACTGAAAGCCTTGGACAAGTGGCCAACTCACTCTTTGGAAGGCACTGCAGTTGGTCTAAGGTCCGCCAAATGTGCTGCTGCTCAGCTGCCCTCAGTGGATGCAAAATTGTAAAGTACTCTGCACATTTGGAAAATCAAAGGATATTTATAGGAACTTTGATACAGAGCTATCTTATCCTAAGTGACTAAATATTTCTGTTTCAGTCTGAAGACAGTCTACTCCTCTAAAGTGGTGATCTCACTGGGTTCATGGAGACTGTTCACAACACGAGGCTTTCCTCTGGATTGTGAGAGTCTTCACATTTAGAGATGTGCCATTTGACTAAGGAGAGCAAAGCCCAGCTCTGCTTTTGTTAGGTACCTTTCAAAAGCACCAATGGAAGTGTTGCCCATCACACAATTAAGGTGAGATTCTCCTTGCCTATCTTTGATCACCTAATTTTTGTGTACCTACTGTAAACTAGGAGTATAGACTCACATTTTGCCAAGAAAGAAACACAAGCACCTCTGAAAAGCAAGGTGATTGAGGATTACCTATTGGTGATGTTTCACCTGTAAGTGGCTGAAGTTAGGCAAGAAGTATTTCACTCTGCAGCTACTTTGGAAAACCCCACCCTAAGTTTACTGGTTATAACTTTTCCAGTGCCTTCTCTGGGACAGTGGGAGTCTGTTGGCTTCTTGCTGAGTTCCACCCTTCCATGTTTGGGGATGGTTTCAGTCTTCACTAAGTTTAAGGAAAGAGAAAGAAAGGCTGCTTTTATTATTATTAGTTTTTAATTTCTGTCAGTCATCTCCCTGAATTTCCTTGCTCTGTCAACAAAATTTCTGATATAATAAGCAAACAGCAGGCAGAAATTTATGGCAGTATAATTGCCAACAGCCCATTTTGCTGCATGGTTCCTACAGTCCTCCAACCTCAATATACATAACAAATTTCTTTTGTTTGTTTTTTTGTCCATTTCAAGCTGAAAGACCATAACTAACAACAGATGGTGGTTTGTTTTCTGCCACAGTTACATTATTTATGTCCTGTCTGGGTTTATAACTTTCACCCCCTCCCCTTTTTTCTTCAAGAAAGGCCTCTGATGGCCATTAATTTGATGTTGTATCTGGAAGAAACTTGCCAGCACTTGTCTCCCAATAGATTGTAATAGACTGGAATGGGCTTGGGCCATTTCCAGATAATTGGGATTTGGGGGCTTTATACTCAGTCTTCTTTTGACAGAATATCTGCATTTTACATCTGTGTGAAAACAGATGAATTAAAGAAGGAAGAAAAGCATAGTAAAAATAAACAGTCACCTTTTCACAAAAAATAATAATAAAAATAAAAATTGCATCCCTCAATGGCTAATGAGCTGAGTCCAAGCTTCATATTTTGGCACTTGAGAGGTCCATTGGGATAGATGTGTGCCACTGAAGGTAGAGATTAAGAGGGTGTAAAATATAAGTGAAGAAGAAAAAGAATGCAAAGAAGCAGAATTGATCATTAGACACTCTCATGCACGTGAACACCTGAACCTGTCTCTCTTGCTTTACATATTTCATACAAACATTTAACTAAAACCACAACCGATTACCTGAAGCACCAGCTGTGGTACAGTTCTTCAATCAATGGGATTTCTTAGGCTTATTTTGAGCAAACAAAATATTTCACTGTTGGTGTGGGATACAGCATTTGGATTAAGATGCATACATATAGTAGCTTAATTTTTCCTGGCCCAGATTCCACTTCTGGTTTGTACTGGTCTCCCACAGGTCTAGTGCTATATGTATGATATGAATATTTCAGATTTCAGATATCTTTACTTCAGCATCTCAGATATCGTTAAAGTGTCTTCAAATAAAGTCTGCATATCTATCAAGTGTCTTCTATCTTCAGATAGAGGTCTCAATGTGGCATGAATGTCCTACACCTGGGTTGGAGCAATCTCATGCACAGCTACAGGTTGGGCAGAGAAGAGATTCAGAGCAGCCCTGCAGAGAAGGACTTGGGGGTGGTGGTCGATG
>JBCJKH010049289.1:0-16931 GCA_039877255.1 Loriculus beryllinus
CCCCGCGGGACGGCGGCCGCCACCCCGCACGGCCCGCTCCGGGTCTCCCGGGAACTTTCTGGAATGCGCCCACCACCACGCGGCCCCGGCCGAGCCCCGCCGGACCCAGACAAAGCCCGGGGCGCGCCCCCCCCGGCCCGGCCCGTTCCCGCGGTCTCACCTTGCGGTGCTTGTCGGCGAAGGGCAGCGCCAGCCAGGGCATGGCCCGCACGGCCTCCTGCCACTGCTGCTGCTCCTGCTCGGCCGACACGAAGACGATCTCGAGGCGCTGCCCGCCAGCCGCCGCCGCCTCCCCCCTGAAGCGCCCGTAGAAGGCGGCCAGGCTGGCGCCGAGCTGCGCGCAGGGGCCGCCGAGGCTGCAGCCGAAGTAAAGCCCCACCAGAGAGACCCCGCGGGCTGCCAGCGCCGACACGGCCACCTCCTCCCCGTCCGCGGCCACCAGCACCTCTCCCAGCACCTCCGACAGGGCGCCCGCCATCCCGCTCCGCTCCGCCCGCCACCGCCTCAGCCCGCGCCGGCACGGCACGGCACGGCACGGCACAGCCGCGACAGGGGGCGCTGCCGCTCCGCCCGGCCCCGTGCCCGCCTCCGCCTCGGGCAGCACCGCCCTGCGCACCGGACGGCCCGGCCCGGCCCCGCTCCCCCCGCGGCTCCCCACGCGCGGGATGGGCCAGCCCGGCCCTCAGCGCCGGGGTCGGCAGCGCCCAGGCCGTGGGTCGAGCCCCCGGGGGCCTCACCCAGGTTTCAGCCCATCCAAGGCCCGGCTGAGGGATGGCAGGAGGGATGGGGGGATACGGACGGTGCCCACCCGGGCAGGGGAAGGCGTTGCCGCACCGCACCGTTCCGCTGCCGTGGTTCAGGGTCAGTCAGTAGCTCGCTTTGCCCCGCACAAACAAAGGAGCGGCTGAGGGAGCTGGGGGTGTTTAGTCTGGAGAAGAAAAGGCTCAGGGGGAGACCTAGTTGCTCTCTACAACTACCTGAAAGGAGGTTGTAGAGAGGTGCGGGTCAGTCTCCCAAGTAACAAGTGATAGGACGAGAGGTAACGGCCTCAAGCTGTGGATATTGGGAACAATTGCTTTCCCGAAAGGGTGCTCAGGCATCGGAACAGGCTGCCCAAGGCAGCGGTGGAATCACCAATCCTGAAGTGTTCACAAACAGTGTAGATGAGGCCCTCAGTGATAGCCTTGGCAGTTCTGGGGGTCAGCAAGGGTAGAGCAAGCTTTCACAAAGCCTGCAGAACTAGAGCGTTTTCCTTCTTTGTTTTCAAAATCCAATGTAAATGTAATGTTTACCCTTATCTATGGCAGGCAGGAAAATCCCAAAAGCCAATCCAGAAGTGTAAACACAAAGAAATTTGGCTGCATTGAATTACACCGTATGGCTGGCTGGAATACAGCAAGGAAATAAAGCATAGACGGTGACATGCAAACCAGGCTTTAAAATGTGTTTGCTCTTGGCAATCAAAGTTTGTAATCTGCAAGCCTGCAGAATTCACTGTGGCTCAGCCACCTCGGATTGATGTCTGTGTGTCCATGCCACAGATCCTGACCTGCCTGGCCTCACCAGAAAAACACCTCAGCATGCAAACACATATGCTCCACTCTAACACACCAAGAAGCATGTAAGTGTGAAAACAGAGAATGGGTTTGGGGCTCAAGTTTGAGGGGTTTGGTTTGGAGCATCCACGTATGTTCTCCAGAGATGCACAACTCCATGGGCACTGCAGAAACACGGAGGGAGCAAAGGGTGTGCATGGGTTGGACACCTTCTCTATGTACTGCTTGCAAGAGCCTCAAAGCAGCACTCTAAAATCTGCTGCTGTAAAAGACACCTTTATTTTTACAACACGTCCTTGTTTGGCTTTTTGTTGTTGCTGCTTCCAGTTGTACTTAAAATCGTTGTCTAGCATCCAGAGCCAGTAGGGGATGCTTTATAAATACAATTAATTATCATTATTATTATTACTACAGCTTTACAATCTCTCTTTTCTTTTGCCAAGACCTACTCCCTAGAGGAGGTTCAAAGCAAGAGGAGTTTTGTCTTGTTTTTATTTGTCCTGCCTTATCTGCCTTAATTAAGTATTTGGGCTCTTCAGGGCAGGGTTTTAAGTCTGCAGCCCTGAACTCAATCAACCTATACGGCAATATGAACACTCTTTTGTAAAAACAGTATATATGTCTGCAGTGAATTTGCCTGGCCTTGTTTTTAGCAAAGAAAGCAGAACTAAGATGCTTTCCCAAGATGAAGTACCCAACTTCAATCTAAGTTCATGCAGTACTAAGATGAAGTACCCAACAAGTTTCTTTCTCTCAAAGAACAATAAAATAGACCGAGGGATCTGTTCTTACCAAACAACATCACGGTGTGTGGGGTGACCAGCCTGATGTTAAACCACACAAACACTTGCAGGGCTCTTGTTGATGGGGGATGTTTGGCTGTGCACAGTAGAATCATGGATTCAGGATGCCCATTTGAGAGCCAGCTTGGGACACTGGAATTAGAGAGGCAGGACAACACCACAGGGCTTTTAATAAGCAGTTTCTTGTCTCTACAAGGCAGCACCAATCTGCATTTCCCTAACTCCCATGCGTTCCAAGTCCTCTTTTTCACACCACGTCCCTTTTGACTAATACATATAGTGTTTTTCACGAAAGTATTTAGTAAATATTTTGCCCAAGAACTTCCCAAATATTTGGGTTTTCCTGGATTTGCGTCCCCCCCTCCCAGTGTTCATCAGGCTCTTGCCGACGAGGAACAGCACAAAGCCACCCTCCGCGCACGGTGAAGCCAGGAACGGCTGGAAGAGGACGCGGGCAAGCTCCCGTTCCACCCTCCCGCCGGCGGGGCTCCACCGGGACCCACGGAGCTCCAGGGCCCCCTGCCGGGGCGGCCGCGCACAGCGAGTCCGGAGCCCGGTACCGCAGCGCAAGGGGCGGGAGCAGAAATGGCCCATGGAGCTGGGGTCGTGCTTGCCGTTTCAGCCGGGAAGCCTCTGCCCAAAGCCGATAGTACCGAGCTCCGTGTATGGGCGCTCAGCAGCTTGAGGACTGCAGGGGTGGTCTCCCCAGAGTGCAGTAGAGGGGGAGAATCCCCTCCATGACTTGCTATGCACGCTCTGGGGGAGTTCTGGGCTCAAGTGCACGCTGCCGGGCCATGGGTAACTTCGTATCAACTAGCACCTTCAAATCCTTCCCTTCGGGTTTGCTCTTGGTCCAGTCTTGCCTGTATTTGTGCTTGGAATTGCCGCAGCCCAGGTGCAGGACCTTTCACTTGTATGCTCAGGGTGGTTTTTAAACAGCAGCAGCTGAGTTACCCTGAAGCTACAGCATAAAGGAAGCCATCAAAGAAATCTCTTATTTCCCAACAGAAGAGAGAAGCAGGCTGATTGGATTCAATTTTTGGGAAGGCAGCTTTCCAGGACATAGAAGGATGGCAGCTGTGTTAGCTGCCAGCTCACACAGTGCTGCAATGGCGCAAGCAGACAGCAGCCCACAGCGGCAGGTGGGCAGCAATGCAGAGACACGGAGGCCCTGCCAGGCTGGCTGATGCCACTGAGACACTAGATTTCTCATTGCCTCTTTTTCTAAGCAGGCAACTGCCTTTTCGACAAATCCCATCCACTGTAAACATCGGTTTTGTGCTTCCCTAGAAACCTTTTCTATAGAGGCATGTCTGGACTAGCAAGCTGAGACAAATAATGGTGGGAACAGTCCTGTTCGTGTCAGAGTCCATGCCAAAAAAATAGAGGTTATGGGCAATAAGAACACCCAGGATGATTAGAGACTGCTGAGAGCTGCCTGTTCCTGAGCTCAGGCTTTCTGGTAGCTTTGCAATTGCAGGTTCTGTAACACCTCCAGTGCAGCAGCTGCATCACCAACCATCACCATTTTAAAACATTATTAGTCATTATGTTTTTTGACATTACAGAACATTAATTATACCTTGGAGACACAGGGAGCAGCGGAACACCAATTCTCTTGGGTCTGAGGAAGCCATGTCAATCAGCAGGATGGACTTTGAGAACACTTCCATGGGGTCACTGCGGTCTAAGATCATTGGCATGTTTTGCTAATGCAATTACTACTCCAGAATACAGTCACTTTCTTCATCGTCAGATCATCACACAAGAGGAGCTATCTGAAGATGGCTATTCAGGTTTGTTCTTTGTGTTGGCAAACCCCAAATCCCTGTGCTGCATCCACTGATGGCTCTGATCATCTGATCCTGTGGTATGGCACTTAAATAACACCCAATTTAATTGCAAAAGGCTCTTTATTTTTTAATATAGCTGTATTCTGAACTCCACATTTTACAGAGGGGAGTGGATTTTCATGGTATCTGGACATCAGCCAGCAGTAAGGTCTCTTGAAAGAAGGGGACACTCTTCAAACAGCTGAGCGTTTGACATAAATCCATTGTGTTCTGACAGTTTTCTTATTTGGTAGCTCTTAATCGCAATGGTTCCAGACACGGTACATTTATGGGGTTTATTTTAGTAACAGGATGTTGGCTGCATTTCAGAATATCCATGTCTAGAGAAAGCCCTGGGTACTCATCCTGCTGGCAGCCTGCAGAAAAAGGGCCTAATTCTGCTCTGCAGATGATGCAAGCCAACTGCAGTCCTTCTCTCCTCCGCTGCTTCCTTCTGGATTCACACCAGCACTACTGGAGCTGCTAAAACCAGCTCCAACGGGGCAGCCATCTGCCTGCTCTGGATGGTTTGTAGCTGGTCACACATTAACTCCTTTAAACAGGTCTGTGTTAAGGTGTCAGCCTTCCAAAACACTGCCCCAAATTCACTGAAGGTCTAAAATGGCTGAGTTCAACGATCTTACACTCTGAAGGAATTTGACCCTTCAAAGTCTTCTAACTGGTGTTGCAATACTGTTAATATCCAGATTGCTGAGGGCAGCTCTGTGTGAGGCCTGTAGTACATTTGACCCTTCCCATCCCTCTGGGAGTGCCAACAGATGAGCCCCATCGAATCTCACTGGGCATCTGGCAGGATCTTTATCCCTGTCACAGAGAGGGAAGGAGCAAAGGTGTCAGCATCCAGCACCAGTGCAGGGCTCAGCCTGCAAGTTTGTACCAACCTACATCCCCCTCAACAGTCACAGGCTGATCTGAGTGTGGGGAGACAGAAGCAGAGCCAGGGCTGATGCACCAGTGACAGAGACTACAGGGCACATCAGACCAGGTCCTGTTCTGCTGCTTCCCAGCAAGATTGGGATCCGTATGTCACCACAGAAACACAAAACACCTCTTCTGAAAGCAAACAGAGTTGATTTCAAACAGCAGCAGCAAAACAGGAGGAGTTTCAATCACAACTCTTCTATGTGTATTTTGTTGTCCAGTACCTGGCAGCTGGTAGGTAACATTTCTCCCCTACGCCTGAAGAGATAGGGCTTATTATTTTCAAAGTCCTTTTTCCCAGGTTTCTGCCTGCTTCTCTTCCTCCTCTTTGCCAGCCAAGGGTATTGATCTCATCAGGGTCAGAAGCAAACTTCAAAGGGACTCACACTTGTGCTGTGTGTGAGGACCATGAACGGCATCGTCTGAGCCTTATCATTTCCCTCCTGCCTCCACATGAGATAATGGCACTGCAGGAAGCCTCTGGCCTTCACTGGCCACAGCAGTCACACAACAGCGAGGACACACATTGTTCTCTGTTAACTACTTCTAGGTCTTCATAGCTGCCACTGCACCATCCTGCAGGCAGCACATGCACCCAGCTGCCTGCTGCTCTGCCCAGGGGAGGAAAAGCACCATCCCCAGCTCACCAAGCCCTGCACAAAGCCATGCCATTTAGAGCAAACACCAGTGACCCTTGCTGTTTTCACCCAGCATGAGACTGGAGTGACACCTTCCCTTTCATTTCTCCAGTCCATTTTCCACCCTCAGAAGATGTAGCAGAGATGTGCACACTGTCTGCCTTAAGTGTTGACCTGAGCTCAGTCTATGCCCACTGCCAAGCACATCAGGGTGGCCTGAGCCCCCCAGGGTGGGTCATGGTGATGTGAACACTACCAAAGGAAGAAGAAACTGTTCCAAAATTAAAACATGTTCACACTGAACTTTACTTTGTTCTTTCCTCATTTGTGAGAAGGTTTTGGTGATCTGTGAATAAAACCCTCTGGCTATGCTGAAACACGCATTTCTTGAAGAAACAACTTCAGGTAAGCTTTGCAAGTTGCTCTTCCCACTTAACTACCACCAAAATCAGGAAGAGCTCAAGCCCAGGCTGCCACAGCAACAAGCACTCTTTTGTCCTGAGATACTCTAATTTCATTATGGCACATGAAATCAGAGTGACTGTGACTTACCACCACTACTACACAGTACTTCACAACGTCACATTATACCTCAGGGGGCAAGAGAGTAAGTGGAATATTAACAATACTTTACATTTCTGTGTGGTGACAGCACAGCTATAAGGCACCAGGGGAGCATTTATACAGCTGAACCAAGCCCTGCTTTCCATTGCAACTTTCCATGCATTAGAAATAGATTTGGTTACAGCTTCTTGGTTACAAGCAGCTGCACTTAGGTGGAATTTCAGTCCTGTTACAACCACATTCCATCCAAACCAAACCTTCTGCCAGATGCCAGACAGACACCCCAGCTGAGAGTTGGGGTCCAGCAGCCTCCCCGTCAACTCTTCCCACCCTGCCAGCCGCACCTCAGCACTGTGGTGGGAATCCTTGGTTCAGGGGGGCCCCCCAGCTCATGAGGTGCGGGTGGGTGGATGGAAGAGAGGTGAAGGCTTCCCAGAGCAAGCTGCCCCTCACCATTATCGAAATGCTGACAGCAGAGGGGACATCCCCTGAGTCTTGGAGGATGTGCCTTTGGCAGGCTCCTGAGTTAGGGGACTCAGCCCACAGCCAGCACATGGCAGGTCCTAAGCCATCACCCCACAAGGAGGTCCACACCCTCTAACCACCACCTGTGGTGGGGGTTTCTGGTGAGCCCCTGGTCCCTAATCAGTGTGTGTGGGATCCTCAGGGGTTCCCCATCCCATAACCAATGAATAGAAGGGATTTAGATGCCAGTTACCAAACAGGGAGGTCCCCTCCTTACCAAAACCAAACCCGATTTCCTCAACAACACACGCTGGGGGGTCTCCATCCCCCCAAACCCCACGGTGGGCCCTGCCTCTGACCAACACGTGGGGGGATCCCCAGCTCCTGCCGCCTCACGGGGCGTCTGCGGCCCGCAGTCCGAGCACGCAGGAGGGGATCGCCCCGCGTGGTTTAGGGTTTCCCCAGCCGCAAACCTGTGCCCGGCGAGGGCTGGGCCGCGCCGAGCCGGCCCGCACCGCCCACAGCGGCAGCCCCGCGGCCCCGGGGGCGGGGAGGCGGCCCCAGTTGGGCCCATAAGGCGGGCGGAGGCAACAACCGTAGCGCCGTGGCTCGGGCCATGGCGGCGGCGGCGGCGGCAGCAGCGCGGTGTCTGCGGGGCGCCCGGCGCCTCCTGCCCGCGGGCGTACGGAGGGAGAGCCGCGAGCTGGCCCGGCTGGCGGGGCCCGTGGTGAGAGCCGGGGCGGGGGCACGGGGGCACGGGGACGGGCCCGGAGCGGAACCAGCTCGGGGTGGGGGGGAACGGCCGCGGTGCTGCGGCGGGGGGACGGGGATGGCAGCGGGGCTCAGGCACCCGCAGCCCGGCAGCGTGCCCCGGCCAGCCCGGGCTCAGCTGGAGACCTCGAGGCCCGGCGGGGTGAGCCTTGCCCGGCTGCCGCATCACTTCCCTTCAGCCCCCAGCACGGCTCCGCGGCCCGCTCTCTGCCGCCCGCAGCCCGTGCCCGCTGCTGAAGGGGGTTCAGATGCCACCATTGATTCCTTAACTGTCAGCGAAGTGCTGCTGCCTCGCCGCAGGAATTGCTGGTGCTGTCCAGCGCGGCCCGCGTGGCAGCGCGGCTATGAAAGAGCAGAGGAGGGGGGAAAAGCTGTTAAACGTACCTGTGGTGCCAGGGTGCAGCCCCGGCACTGCCGTGTGCTCCTTGGATGACAGCAGGTCACTTTGCTTGATGCCAGCTCCTCGGCCAGCCCTTCAGCAGACTCTGGGTGCAGAGGTACCCAATGGTCCTGAAGTCCACCCCGGACTGCAGTTCGTCTGGAAGGAGATGTGTTCTTTGGCAATCAGGGATGGATGGTGCAGCACTAGCACATTTTGGGGAGCGTGCACCACAGCTCCAGTCTGAATTCATTGCACATAAAGTTGTGTGCTTTGAATCTTCTACTCTACCTTGTAAATAAGTACCAACTGTGAACTTCCCAGAGATGTCCTCCCTGACATCACAGCACTGACTTGCTGTGGTCAGGCAGCAGAGGAAGTACAGTTGGGTTTCCATTTCTGTGGCTGAACACACCAACACTAGCTCAGTTCTCTCAAACCATTCCCCCTGTGGCACAGCCTGCTTCTCTGTGTGCACAGATAACCTCAAAAACCAAACCTACAGCTGCCATTAGTTAATGATAATTTCACATCAACCCCTGCACTGGAACAACCAGGGAGATACAGACCCCTCCGGCAGGGATTACTCGCATCGGCAGGTCAAACATGCCTGTGCTTGGCAGGAGGATTAGAGAGGAGAAGGTTTTGTTCTGTTCTTCCTCTGATCCCATAGGAGCTGGTTCTCCAGTAGTGCTGGGCTCTTGGCTTGTCAGCTGCTGGGTGGAAAGGAGCCTGAGCAGACTGTGGGCATGGTCCCCAGCCGTGCCCACCCCTCAGTGGGCATAAATATCTCTAACTCCTACTATGTGGTTCTAGCTGTGCCATGACTCTGCCTTGGATGCTTGTAAGGAGGCCATCTTCTTGCTCAGGGGAGATGAGGGCTGGAGTGCAAGCCCTGCTACAGCATTGTTAGGCCTTGCTGTAGCCCCTGGTGAGGAACAAGCTGGACTTGGTGTCTCTCCAGGAGGAGAGGACATTGTGGTTTGGGAGGAGAGCTTTCCACAGTTGTATAGAGGTGTGGAAAAGCATTGGGAGTTCTTATGTTCCCTCTTTATGCATCCTTCATCCTAGAAAAGAGGATTTCTAGTGAAGCTGTTAAGCTGCACGTAAACAAGGTCATCGGGCAGATTGGCTGTGTAGCACCAAAATACACAGGGCAGGTAGAGGTCTGCTTTGAAAGACAAAGTCACTGACAGTTCTAGCGTTGGCTCCTCTACCCCAGCAGTGCTGGTGAGCAGGGACAGGAGAGCAGAGCCTACAAGCAGTAGGAAACCTGACTGTTCATAGCGTGACTCTGGGGCAGGGGTGGTGTTCCTGCAGTGCTAATGGGTGCTCATCTCACCATCTCCTTCTCCTCTCATCCTAGTTTGTCGCCCAGTTGCTGGGGTTCCTGATCAGTGTGGTCAGCTCCATCTTCTGTGGCCACCTGGGGAAAGCAGAGCTGGATGCTGTGACGCTGGCTGTGTCAGTACGTATTACTCTGATTTCAAACATGATTTATGTGTCACTGTAAAAAAGCGAAAAAAAAAAACCCAAACCAAAACCTGTGGGAACATGTATGTGAGGACCTTGTGCAAACATTCCATCCGCCAAACTGTTCTTCCTTCTGCCCTGAGCACAGGCAGGAAAAGGGAATGGAGCAGTGGGCGCCCATGCCAGTACAAGGCGGCAGGGGGCTGGATCTTGTGACCAGCTCTCTGGACCCACTAGGCCTAGGTGTGCACATGTGGGTAGGAGCAGCACTGTTTGTGGCCTTTTAGATACTCATCCCTTGCTAGAGGATTCTTTTCCACACTAAAAGGAAGAAAAGACTATTTGGGTAACAAGATCATGTTATTCTGAGAAATAGAAAACTTCCCAAAACCTTGTAGCAGAACTGTGACCTGTCACCCTCCCTTGCATCCAGAGTGCTTTATCCCTATTCCAGGTTATCAACGTGACAGGCATTTCCATCGGTTCTGGTTTAGCCTCAGCATGTGACACACTGATGTCCCAGGTCAGTAGCAGCTCCTTCTTTCTTTTCTGCCTGGTGGGGTTTGATTGGTGGTGTCTCACCTCCTGTGCAGCGTGATCTGGGCACAAGGGGTGGGAGGATGGCAGCTTCCAGACAGCATGGGGCTACAGATATACTGGCTGGAGCCTCCTCCCTTCCTCCCTTCCTGCAGCTCCCCCAAGGAGCTCTGGGTCATGCCTGGGTAGTAAAGGGATGGTGCAGTCCACCTGAGAGCCAGTTACACCCAACCAGCATTAGTGGCATAAGACACTGCAGGGCATGGGAAGTGCATTTAATCAGCCCGTTGCTGCCCTGGGTCCTGAGCGTTTGGCCAGACCCTTTGGTTCCCTGTAACACTCACCTTGGTCCTCTCTTCTGACTCAGACGTATGGTGGCAAGAACCTGAAGCAGGTGGGCACCATCCTGCAGCGGGGGATCCTCATCCTACTGCTGTGCTGCTTCCCTTGCTGGGCGCTCTTCATCAACACCGAGCGGATCCTCCTGCTCCTCCGACAGGACCCTGAGGTCTCCAGGTCAGCGATCAGATAATGGCCTTCTGGATGAGGCATTTGGCTGTGGGTGGGTTGTTGGAATCAAGGCTCTGTGGAGCTTGAGTGCAAGCTGCTTGGCTTGGTTCTTGTTTTGCTCTATTATTAACGAAGGAAACAACTGTCTTTCCAGGTTAACTCAGGTCTACGTGATGATCTTTATTCCAGCGCTTCCTGTAAGTTGCTGCTAAAGCTGTTAGAAGCTCTGCATCCCTCAGTAACATTAGGGGAAGGGTGGGAGGGTCTTTGCTGCTTGGATCACAGAACAGCATAGTGAGGGTTTTGCAATGTGCTCCTTGATCTTGGGTTTTAACAGATACGCACTGGCCAGCAGCTGCTGGACCAGCAAACATGCAGTCTTTCATCTTGCTGTGCAAAGGCTTTTACTGCAGGCCATGTCTCTGTACAACACATAACCAGTGATGGACATTGGAACCAAGGGCTCCAGGGCCCACTCTTAGATCTGAGATAAGGCCTTCAGCTTGTTGTTCACACACACTCATAGCTGCTGGGCTCTTGGCTCAGAGCAGTACCCCTGGGGAATAAGGGCCTGTAGGTTAATCCTTTCCTCCAAGGCTTTCAGGCACTTTATGCTGATGAGGAAGCACAGGAGATTTCCCATTTAGAGACTGATCTCTCTTCCCAGTGGGAATGGGAGGTGCCTTTTGCTACTCTGGGCTTTGGGTGGCAGACCAGACCATAGGAGCAGGGTACTGGGCAGCACGGGGAGCTGAGGGAAGAACCCATCTGTGAGTGCTGAATGGTAGCTGACAATCGAATCAGTGTGGTGGTGCTGATGAAATGAATCTTGACTCTTGCAGGCGGCATTTCTGTACCAGCTGCAGACAAGATATTTACTAAGTCAGGTATGGTAAAACTAGCCAAGCTCTGGAACATGCATAAAACTTGGCATCTAAATTCATCTGGGGAGAGCTGGGCTAAGGAATGTGTGATGCACAGTCACCAGCCAGCCCTGCAGGGTAGGAAGAGCTCATGGGAATCATCCTTGGTTTGCTCCATTTCCCCGTTGCTACCTCCCAACCCTGCATTTTGATTGCACCGGTTCTTGAGCCTGCAGCTCCCTTCTGCATACCTAACACGATCCAGCTTTACCTGAAACAGGAGCTGCCTTCCAGGCTTTCTCCTTGGGCACTGCTGTAGGTCTCGCCAGTGTTTGCTGGATGGGGCTTGGGCAGTGTTGGGGCAGTAAACTCTAAAGTTCCTTCTTGGCTTCCAGGCCATCATTTTGCCTCAGGTGCTGACAGGAATTGCAGCCAACCTCCTCAATGTGGCCATGAACGCCTTCTTCCTGTATGCACTGAAGCTGGGCTTGGTGTAAGTGTGAGCAGAGGTGGTGGCAGCCTCTCCCTGGGTGCAGGGGTTTCGTAGGGGCTGGGGTGTCCTGAGTGCCTGGTTCTAGTACCCTCTGACCTGCCTGTCTCTCTCCCCAGGGGCTCTGCCTGGGCCAACACTGTTTCTCAGTACACCCAGGCCATTCTCCTCTTCCTTTACGTGTGGTGGAAGAAGATTCATGTGGAGACCTGGGGAGGTACTGTTCATAGCTTAATCCTTCAAAATACCGGTATCTGGCCCTGAGGATTTGGCACTGTCACTAGCAACTGACAAAGGGATTACCATTCCCTCAAGGCAGGAAGATGCTGCAGCCATGCCCTCAGGGCTTTTACTGTAGCTCCAAGTACATTCTTGTGGATCATCCTGTCTCAGGAACAGAACATGGGACAGCAAAAAAGGGAGAACATACATTCATTTTGCTTCACCTCCTCATTGCAGGTTGGTCCAAGGACTGTCTCCTGGACTGGGGTTCCTTTACCTGGCTGGCGGTGCCCAGCATGCTCATGATGTGCATTGAATGGTGGACCTTTGAGATTGGAAGCTTCTTGGCAGGTGAGTCCAAATCCCCTTTTTCCTCTAGCTCAACAGGTCATCTTCCAGCCATGGAAGTGCTCTGGTGGCTGGCTGTTGAGTGTCCTGCAGGCAGCCTCCTCGCATGCAGAGTTAGTTCTGTAGGATGTTAGATAGGAGCCCTGTAGTCACTGCCTTCTTGTCAGCAAAGGAGGAGTTGAATTCTGACCCAGTGAAGGAAATGCTGCATCTTTTCCAGGTCTGCTCAGTGTAGTGGAGCTGGGTGCACAGTCTGTCATCTATGAGCTCTCCTCTGCAGCGTACATGGTAAGGGCTGGGTGTGTAAAAGATCAGCCTGGAAGGAAGCCCCCAAACTGTGGCCCTTAAGACCAAGGCTGGGAGGGAAGTGGGAGTTGGTACCAGGCAGGTGATGACTCCCAGGCCTGCAGAACAATTGTACATCCCCAGGTGTGCTGCAGATGGAAAATCCCTTTGCTGCAGCAATGCCCATTTGCCCCAAATTCCCTACTGGGGAAGAGGAAAATTGCTGCAGGTTCTGTTGCCACTCACCTCTTCCTTGTCTCCTGCTTCTCAGGTGCCTCTGGGGTTCAGCGTGGCTGTGAGCGTCAGAGTGGGCAATGCCTTGGGATCAGGGGATGTGGTGCAAGCCAAGACCTCCTGCATCACTGCCCTGCTGTGCACAGGTCAGCCCAGGTCCTGCAGAGTGGAATAAAGTGCAGTTATTAGCAGGTGGTTCAGTTCCCCTCTCACAGGGCTGGGGACTCTCCATAGGAACCCAGACCTACTTGTCTGGACACTGTCTGGGGAAGGTGAGACCCTGCCTTCTCTTTTTCTGTTAGGAACTTGGCTTTGATAATTAAAAATGCAATTTAGCTTTGTGTCCTCCAACTCCAGAAAGCAGAGGGAGTATCTGGGGAGAAAGTGAGGAAAACAGACTTTTCCTCTACTGTAGTGTCACTTGGAGGTCAGCCAAGCCCAGTCGCCATCACTTGAAGCCCTGAGGTCTGGGTCAGGAGCAGGACCTGCTGTCCTTGAGGCAAGCAAGTTGACTATTTCTTTTTCTTTCAGAAGTTTTTGCTGTGGTGGTTGCAACATTACTGGGAACCCTGAAGGATGTGGTGGGATACGCCTTCACCAATGACAAGTAGGTTAACAGCTTTCTTTTGAGTATTATTACCTTCTTGGAGGGTATGATTTACATCAAGGAGCTGCTCAGAAGCTGCTGACAGATAGAGCTCATAAACCCCCATCTGGCAAACATGTTCCTCCCCAGTGGGCAGCACAGATGTTTCTGGTGCTGGGACACTGCCATGGTGATAACCAAGCTGCATCCCTCCAGTCAAGTTTTATGGGCATGGATCAGGTTTTGCAGCTGGATGAGGGAAATGTGTCAGAACCGGAGTCCCTTGGGACCAGGCTGTGCTGTTTTCCCTGACCAGTACATACGTCTTCCCAACAGGGAGATCGTTATCTTGGTGTCCAAAGTGATGATCATCTTTGCTCCGTTCCACTTGTTTGATGCAGCAGCAGTGAGTATCCCAGCACGTGGAGCGATTGCGATTCCTCTCTGTAGGTTGGGGTACAATGGAGAGTGCAAAGCTGCCTCTAGCTCACTTTTGATCTGTTAAAATGAGACAGGGAAGCAGCTGATAACTGTCAAAGCAGCTGTTACCTATAGCACCTCAGTATCCCTTGTGCTTGTGGTTGCCCTTTGGCATTGCTGCAAACAACCCAGTTCTTTCTCCCTCTTTTCCCCTGGCAAAGCTTTAGCTTTTTACTGTCTTGTCAGAGCAACACGAGTGAGAAGCTGGATCTTGAGTGATACCAGGTACTCCCAACATAAGGAGAGTGCTCATACAACTTGTTAGATAGTAATTTCATCCTGTTTCCTCCTGTTATGTCCCTGGGAGGGAGCCGAGGCAGCATGAAAAGCACTGTGGGGTCTGCCGGCATGCCTCAGTGTCTGCAGACAGCTCCACACCCTGCGTCTGGAACAAGAGGAGCCCGGCACCATGTGCCCTGTGATGTGGCTTTGCAGGAGAGTGCTGTGGGTTCCCCTATTCAGTGGGCTGTGCAATACCCCTGCGATGGTACCTTCCATGGCACATGCTGTCCAGTGTATTGATTCCTCTGCCTGCTTTCCTTAGGCGACGTGTGGCGGCGTGCTGCGGGGCACGGGGAAGCAGAAGCTGGGTGCTATTGCCAATGCCGTCGGCTATTACACCATGGGCCTGCCCATTGGCATCTCCCTGATGTTTGCAGCTAAGATGGGGGTGTTAGGTATGTGTGTCCTCCCTCCATTTGGCACTGGATGAGCTGCCAGCACTGCTTCTGCTGGGCCAAATCCTGTGCCTTGAGCCCAGCCCTTGTGCTTGGATCTTTCTTTGGATCAGTGGGGCTGGACTGCACACTGAAGTTTTTACCTGAGACAGCTTCTGAGTAACCTCCATCAAATCAGGGCTGAGATGGGGTAAATCCAGGCTTGCTCCCAGCGTAGGAGCACCCTGTTTTCTCTCGCTGCCCCTCAGGGCAGCTCTCCCATCCAGACAGGGTTAGACATTGGGCAATAATCTGATGCCACTGAAGCCCTCGGGCATTCTGGCAGTGGCTGTCAAAAGCAGGCTTTCCTCAGGCCTTTCCTGAAGTAGCTTTCCATTGCTGCAGGTCTGTGGGTGGGAATGATCATCTGCATCTCTTTGCAAGCCCTTTCCTTCTCCACTTTTGTCATGCGCATGGATTGGAAGAAAGCTGCAGAAGAGGTGAGACCTGTGCTTCTCTCTAGTAACTCTTGAAAGGGGTTAGCGGAGTTCCTGTCCCAGTACAATGCCTCAGCGCTCTGGGAGGAGGCAAAAGTGAAATGGGATCTGTCGCTCTCCTGTAGTAGAGGAGCAATTTGGTGCTGATCATGTTTGCTTTGGGGGAGTGGAAGGAAGAGGTTTGCTTGGCTGGGCAGGAGATCCTTGCTCTGGCAGGAGATTCTCACACTGAGAAGTGCAAAGATCTTTTGTGTGCTTTCAGGCTCAAGTCCGAGCTGGACTGAAAAAACAACTGGAAGATGTGAACTCCAATGGCACAGCTGCTAACAAAACATCTGCTGTGGGTATGTAACCGGGCCTGACTACAGGGAGGGAGCCCAAATTCTGCATCCAGCCCTTCCTTTCCTTCACAATGTGTCTGTCCTGCAAGCCCAAATGCCTGGTGCTTGTCCCAGGGCAGTGGCACTTCCCCTGTACTTTGTAATGGGGTACAAGACACCCTGTTACCACCCTGGCTGCCCCAGGGAAGAGCCCGGACTGCCAGCCACATTGCTGTGGCATGTCCCAGTGTCCATGAGCCTTGGGAAAGCGACTGTCCCTAGTGCTTGTGCAGCATCAGACTGGGATGTCCTCACTTTGCAGCTCAGCTTCCCTACAACACTCACCTTTCTGTTACACAGACCACATCTTCATTGACACGGATGCCATGGACACTGTGGTCCTGCCTGAGAGCATCATAGAAGGTGAGAGCCAACCTGACCACCAGCTCACCACACAGGAGGAGCCTGCTGCTGTTCCTGCTCCTCCCGAGGTGGTGTGGAGGACTCTGATCATCCGCCGCGTGCTGGCTGCTGCCACTGCTGTCGCTGTCCTGCTGGTGGGCATCCTGGTCCGGCTCCTGACCAGCAATGGATAGAAGCAGGGACACTGGGGCGCTGTGTACAGAGCAGGAGGGCATGTGGTGATGTCCCAGAAGAATGGTGCAGGGGGAAGAATTCCTTGTTAAAGAGTCACTTTACTCGGTCTCTGGTTAACTCACAGTGCAGAGTTCTTAAAGGGGGTGAGGATGCAGCACCTGGGAAGGAAGCGCTTGAGAGCTGGTTCCTCTCCTGTGCTGCACTTCATTGGAATGTCACTTGTGATAGGCAGGAATGTATCCTGGGGCTGGCTGGGGAAGGAGACAGGGACCTTGTGCTGCTATCCTGTTTTCTGCTCCCTGGGGCCATTTGTCCATGTCACTTGCTAGTGGCAGAGGCTCTTGCTGCCTGTAGCAGCTTTCCTCATGCACCAGTTTGTGCCAGTATCTCGGCATGGCAGAGCCCACTTGTTGAAGCAGCACAGGGAAAGGCCCATATTGTTGGAACATGGTTGACTGCTTTGCCTGCTGCTGGGGCGTTGGGTGCTGGCTGCTGGCCTTGCTCTCCCTGCTGTGTGGCAGGCACAGGGCCTAAAGCAACTCCTCTTTGCACTTTTGTAAGATGGGCTTTTGATACAATAAAGTTTTCTGAGTAAACGTTGGGCTGTTACTGTGGTGTGAGCATGACCCCGGTCATTGGCATGGCTGAGGTGTTAGAGGAGCGCCTAGTCTGCGCAGCTTGCACAATGGGCTTGCACAGGACAAAGCCTCAGCCTCCTGGCCCTGCAGTTTGAGGCTGGCTCTGGGTACAAAAGCAGGGTTTGTGCACCTTGAATGCTCATGTGAGCTACATGGGAGAGGGTGGTGTGGTGCACAACCCTACAGAACCATCAAAGAACTGCTGTATGTCTCAATGCAGTTACTGCAACACTGCCTATGCATCC
>JBCJKH010049289.1:26925-38763 GCA_039877255.1 Loriculus beryllinus
GTAACATGCAAAACAGATGGGAGGCATGAGGATGCAGGCAGATGGAGGCAGCCACCCTGCTGCCTCCTGTTCTGCAGTAGCTGCTCCCTTAAGCTTAGTAAACCCTCAGGATGCACAGCTGAGCCTTGCAAGGAGCAGCCAACACAAGCACATATAGCACCTGATCTGCCAGCCACAGAGAACAAACAGGGACAGGGATCAGACTTGGTTTTAGTTCTTACTGCTCCACCTCAGGTGGCATCCTGAGTCCTTCCAGCCAGCACCAGCAAGTTTCTGCCCCCTGCAGAAAGGCGAGGACATCCCACCCCTCTGCACTACCCAGTTGGAAACAGAGCAGGAAATGAAAATAGCTGAGCTAAGTTCAGATGGGGGCTGCACCTGGGTGAGGAACAAGAGCCTGGTGCGAAGCTCAGCTTTAGGACACAGGCTGCCTTCCCAGGGCAACATGGCAAAAAATGTCAGCAGTCTGGGCTAGGCTGCAGAGCAGCTCACAGTGCTGCTGAAGGAAGCCCTGGAACTGAAACCACTCCTAACCTGTCCAAAGCAGACCAATCCCTGCCTCTAGAGAGAGCTTCTCTCACCTATCACCTACCAAAGCAGAGCTACAAAGAGTCAGGCAGCCTAGAAGAGCTCTCTGAGGACACTTCTATTCTAGATACCACTTGCAAGAGTGAGAAGCAGATTTTGATTGTTTCAGGTGGGTCAGATATTGAAAGTCTCAGGACAGGAAAAAAAACAGGCCAGGATCTAAGAAAGGGCGGCAGCTGCAAAGACTGAACGTCCAGAAGATCAGATGAATTGCACATACACCCACGTAGATGGCAAGGACGCAAAGCTCACCTTTAGCACCAGCGCTGCCACAATCCCCAGCAGGACCAAGATAACCAGTCCTATTCGGCCTTGGTTAAACTGCTTCAAGAGGAAGAACTTGGCCCAGTTCACCTTCTTGTGGCTGTTAGGTGGGTACCGGAGTTTGTTTGTACTCTCCATCTTCAGGTCCTTGATCAAGCAGGAGCGGTGGTGGGAGAAGGTCTCAAAGCTGTGCTTGCCGTGGTAGGCGCCCATCCCGCTGTTACCTGAGGGACACAACCCAGGCAGTCACACTATAGGCTTGACCAGTCAGACTTTTGGCCACGGGAGGCCACCAGCAGAGAAAGACACAGCCCAGGAAGATTTAAGTTACTTGCCAGCTGCACTACACGTTACCTGTCCTACATCTGCCTTGCTGCAGTTTAAAAGCACGGCTTTTCCACTATGCTCCTGCACAGAGGCTAACTCATCCTTTCTCTCTGCAGCATTTCTGTCTCCAAGATGTTCATCCGTACTCCACTCCTCTTCTTCCCCATCTTGTTTTAACGACACACTCTCCAGTACTTTGCTGTGGTCCTGTGTGCCCTGTTTGCTGGGCATCCAGCTCTTCCCTGGATTTAGCTCCCTTACAAAGTGCCATACTAAGGCTCTGATATCTGACTGGTGCTGTGGGAGGAAGGTGTCCTGAAGAGCTTAGCAGGGTACACCTCTGTTTTTCAACATCAGGACAGCATGTGCTCTTCACAGCTGCTGAGTCACTGTCAGCTTGTGAGCACTATAACACTCAAACTTCCTCCTGCAAAGCTCCTGTGGGCTGTTCTGTAACCTCTTCCAAATGTTCCCAAGCTGAAGGCCTACCCTTCCTCCAGTAACTTACCAACTCCACCGAAGGGTAAGGTTGAGAGTAGGTAATGCATGATGACATCGTTTCCAGTAAAGCCCCCACTGGAGGTTTCCGAGATGACTCTTTTGATTAACTGGCAAAAGCAAATAAGAAACAACCAAAACATTCCAAAGGCTCAGGAGAGACAAGACCATGTAACTGAGCAGGCCTGGGAAGGGAGTGACATGCCAAAAGGCCACGGCGCCTTCTCCTCTCCTCAGTAGTTTTCTTGGCTGACAACTCAAACAAGCCCCCCCACGCAAAGTTAACTCAAGTGGGAAAGCTCACGAGCAGGGCTAGGAAAAATGGAAACCTGGGAGCTTGCCTGCTGAGCAACATATCAAGAGTCCATGGCACCAAAGAGGAAATCCAGTGGTTTATCCTTCTATTTCACAAAGCCACGCAAATGCAAAGCACTTCAGCAAGAGACTGGGAGACTCCAGCAGCTCTGGGGACACTGTGGCCCCCCTATGAGCCAAACACTGCAATTCATGTGTCAACACAGGCCCTGCACAGAGCCATGCCTGAAACCGGCCATGTCCAGGATCAAACTGTGCAGAGATACCTCTGCAGGGGAGCACTGCCCAGACCCACCTTTCTGCTGTTGGAGAAGACATACAGGGCAAGGGGCTTCTCCCGACAGTTGATGAACTCAATGGCTTCCTCTACATTATTCACAGTCACAATGGGGAGGACCGGTCCAAAGATTTCCTCCTCCATCACCTTTGATTGCGGAGAAACATCAGTCAGGATAGTTGGTGCTGGAGTAAACAGGACAGCAGAAGACGGCGTGAGCAGGATAGAAAACATGGTCCATCGCAGGACCTCATCCTGCGCAATGCCTCTTTTCAACATACCCCAAGCAAGCCACAGACACATACAGCCCCCAAAAGGCACCCACTGCCAGAGCAGAAGGACCCACCCTCCACCTTTCCACCCCAACCGCTGCCAGAAGCACCTATGAAGCAGGTGGCCTCATCAACCTCTCCCCCATGAGCGATCTTCTGCCCTTCCATCAGGCCCAGGATCCTCCTGAAGTGGCGCTTGTTGATGACCCTTTCATAATCTGGTGATGACTTCACATCTTCCCCATAGAATTCCTGCCAAAAGGCACAGCAGAACCAAAGTTCTCCACAGACCCTTACAACAGCCACAGCCCTAGGGCTGCAGCTCCAGACTCTCAGACTTGGGCTGTAACGGGGATAACTCCCACAGCATGAGGAACTCCACACTCACCTGCAGAGCTGCCTTGATGTTCTCCACCACGCTGTTCTGGATGGATGGGTTGCAGAGGATGTAGTCTGGGGCGATGCAGGTTTGCCCACAGTTAATGTACTTCCCCCATTTTATCCGCCTATGGTGAAAAGAGAGATGGTGTCTCCATGGGCAATCTCTTGCAGACCACACAGCCCAGCTAATCATGCCCCAGTGACACCCCTCGTATGACAACAGCCCAGAGATGTCCACCTGCCCCATGGGGTCCCTGCCCCACTGCTGAGACCCCACCAAGGGCTTCAACAGCCTGACCTGCAGGCAACAGCCAGGTCACAGTCTGTGTCGATGTAGCAGGGGCTCTTCCCACCCAGCTCCAGGGTAACGGGTGTCAGGTACTTGGCGGCCGCTGCCATCACAATTTTGCCCACGGTGGAGTTGCCAGTGTAGAGGATGTGATCGAATCTCTGGGTCAGCAGCTCTGTTGTCTCAGACACTCCCCCAGTGACCACAGGGTACAGCTCCTGTGGGGCGAAGAAGAGCCTTATGTAAAGCACATATATCTAGGCAGCAGGTCTACGTGGGCAGACTCACTTGTAAGCTACATTAGGAGCTGGAGAAAAGACAGTGGTAACAGGGACGAGCTCTTCTTCCTCCACTGAGGTGAATTTCACTTGCCGGTTTGTGGACATGAACCACAAGAATGGAGATTGAGGCCAGGGCTGAGTCAGGCTCTAGAGCTGCTCCCACACACTAAACCTTGGGCACGTATGACGGCCACGCTCTTCCGAGATGACTCCTTCCTCAGCTCTAGCCCCCTGCCTAGAAAAAACACTAATTCCCTGACAACTTCAAAGTGGTGCTGTGCTGTCAGAGCAACAGCACGTCTCGGTGACACAACATGATGGATGTCAGAACTGCCAGACACTGAGTGTGGGTCAGGACAGGCAAACTCAGGACTTCTGCCACTGAGAAAAAGTGCCTGATTTTCAGCAAGAGGCAGGCACAGCTGGCGTCAAAGACAATCTTGTGCTTATCTAGGGCCGCTCCCAGTCCAGCATCCAAATAAGCAATTACTGCAGTGTGAAGTAAACAAACAGCTCTTTACACGGTTGCGAATATCACGAAGGTTGTGCTGCAGCAGTATTATGCAATGTTAGGTTATGCAAAGGCAGGTAGAACACATCAACATGCATCTGTGCACTAAGAGTCATTTACCCCTTCCTTTATCTCCTGCTAATGTAACTGATATGACTCTAATCTGCAGGAGCCCATGGAAGGCATAACAGGCATTTCCTCAAGACAATCACATCTGACTCACCTGGTCAAGGTACTGGGGGAGAAGATCAGCCAGCAGCTGAGATGTGTTCTCGCTGATCTCCGACGGCTTCATCACCACGGCATTACCTACAAGACAAAAGCAGCGTGGCCACTGAGCTGTCATGGTGCAGCACCCACCCATGGCCACACGAAGGACAGGGGCTGTGGCAGGTCCTCACCTGCTGCGATGGCCCCGATTAAAGGCTGGATAACCAGAGCAAACGGGTAGTTCCAGGCCCCGATGATGAGCACCACCCCCAGCGGCTCAGGGAAGATGTAAGCTTCATCCCGCATTGTCAGCAGGTTCTTCTTCACAGGCTGAGGGGCTGCCCAGGACTTCAGCTTGTCCATGACCAGGGCCAGCTCTCCCAGCAGGCCCAGGATCTCATGGCAGTATGCATTGGGCTCACTCTGCAAAGACAGGAAGCTTGGGGAGGGGATAGCAAAGGCACCCACCCCAGCAGCCCAGTGAAGGAAGGCAAATTCTGCTGCTTCAGAAGTGTCTGACAAAGGTAGTGCTGCCCCAAAGGATCCCTGACAGAGGACAGTTGGGGTGCGTGGGGCTCAGGGTGCGGCAAAAGCCAGGACTTGCCTCTGCAATCCTGCCTTAGACTAGAAATGGTGGCAGTAAGCCTTGGCAGGACATGGTGAGAGCCAGGATCATGGGAGACACAAGCCAAAGGCATCTGGCACGGCAAAGGCAGCCCTTGGTGTCCCTGCTTTCCCTTCCAGGCTGACTGCTGTCTGTGCAAGGCTGATAGGAGAACCCCCTCGACCCAGACCTTGTGCAGATCTGCCCTGATGGCTGCCAGGATGTCCTTCTCTTTCTCCTGCACCATCCGTTTCAGGGCTTTCAGCTGCTGCATCCTGAACTCCAGCGCACGGCTCCGGCCAGAGTTGAAGGCAGCTCTCGCCCGACCAACGACCTGCTGCATCCTCTCCATGTCTGCTCAGCGCTGCAAGGAGAGAGCAACACCACCCAGCTCATTTCAGGGCTTCCTCTTGCCAGTGGGAACGGATTTTCCCCTCCAGCACTGGTCATGGCATCACAGAATCACTGGGGTTGGAAGGGGCCTCTGGAGATCATCCCTTGCCAAGGCAGGACCACTTCGCGCAGGTTAGACGGGAACGTGTCCAGGTGCGTTTGGAATGTCTCCAGAGAGGAAGACTCCATAACCCCCCTGGGCAGCCTGTTCAGTGCTCTGCCACCCTCCGTGTGAAGCAGCTCCTCCTCATGTTGAGGCAAAACTTCTTGTTTTTTCCCTCATGTGCCCACTGCAACCCCACCCCCCGGCTCCAGGGCTGGTGTCTGCTCTCGTTCATCCTCCTCAAACCCCCAGTGATGCGCTGCACGTTGTGATTCTGAGCAGCACCAACAGGGAGTAAGCGGCAGTGCGCAGCAGGGGCGCCGGGCGGAGCCGAGGGCCGGCAGCCTTCCCCGCACCCCGGCACCGAGCGCAGGGACCCCGAGCCGGCTCCTCCGCGGAGCCCAGCACCACCCGGGCCGAGGCCAACCCGCCGCCGCCGCCCTACCCCGGACGAACCCTCGGCCGCCGCCCCCGCCTCACCCACGTCTGCTTCTGGCTGCGCCGCGCCCTCCATCCCCCCCCGGCGGCGCAATGGGAGAGCCAGCGAGGGACATCGTACCCCCCCGTCGGGCGCGGAATGGAAGCGGCCGCGGCGCTGCTGCAGCAGCGGTGCCTCTGTTCCCGACCGCCGCCGGCACCGGGCTCCCCCTCTGCCCCCCCACCCCGTACGGCCCGGACCCCAGCTCTGCTGCCCCGACAGGGCCTCGGCCCCGTGTTGCGGCTGCAGCAGAGACCAGCGTCCCCGCGGCGGCGGCTGGAAAGGGCTTCGCTACCGGCCAAGTTGGTTGCAGCCGTGTCGGTGCCTACGGAGGAAGCGGCAGGAACCAGAGCAGCGTCCATTAGCGGCCCGCGGGAGCTTAGCGAGCACAAAAGAGGAGGTTGTTTGGAAAGACCGCAAGTTAAAGGGGAAAAGAGCAAAAGACCAGAGCAGGGCGAAGAGCGTGAGCTGGGCAGGACTCCCGGTGCCTCGACCCCCCCGGTACCTCGATGATCCCGCCGCTCAGGACTGCTCCTTCCCTCCCGGTGCATCCGCTGCAATGACCGCTTTGTACGAGCTCCGCCGGGCTGGGGGCGGGACTGGGCATAACCCGCGGTTGTGAAACGCCGACAGAGCTGGGATAAAGGAGCGCGTTGTGCGGTCTCGGGGAAACAGAGTCCATCATGAGGGTGTGATATAAGGGAAGCAAGTGCCTGGAAAACATAGGGTTAAAATACTTTTAACTTAATTTAGGTCTAAGATAAAGAATAATGTCTGTGTTGTAAGTCTGTGGTGTGATAACAGAATTCAGTAGCCCTACTAACATGAGTGAATTATTTCTCACCATCCTTCTACTTACCAATTAGTTTGGAGACGGTGCCTCCCGGACATCTGCTAGCTTCGGCTACTCCTTATCTGCCCGTCCTGTGTTGCTTGCAGTAAATGTACAAAGGCCATACTGCTTTAAACTGGCTATCAGAAACTGATAGATACGGTTGGTTTCAGCTAGTTCTGTGATTACTGGGGCATCCAACTGTGCCAAAGGTGAAAAGTGCACTGTGAGGAAGACTGCTTACTTCATCTTGAAGACCCCTGGCCCACGACCACCACAGGGCAGTGCACAAGCACCAAAAGGAGGAGATTTAGAATGATGAGTTCCTAGATTTAATTGTAATAGCCCCGATGCTCTTTTGGGAACCTAATGAATACGTGTGTTTGAGTGTAATAAATATCTGCTTGCTTAACCCCTCGGTGTGCAAGTTAGGAGTGATTCCCTCTTGCACCCGGCACCATAATAAACATACCTGCTTTATAACTCTCCTTGAGTTGTAGAGTCTGATTCCCTGCAGAACAAGCGCTGCACCCAGCACCTCAGCTTTTGTGCAGCATTTCTGAGTCCAAGTGCTGGTGAAGGGATCCCAGCATCCTGCCAGCAAAGGGTGGGAAAGAGACTAGGACCAAGAAAACCAACCAGCACATGAAAATGCAGGTGGTGGCATGCAGGAGGGAAAGCAATCGACAGGAACAGCCTGGCCAGGACGGTTGAATTGACCTTGATACAGCACTCGCATTGGAAGCAAACCAAGAAAAGGCAGGGAAATGAGGAGAAAAGGCTGGACTCATTCCAGTAAAAACCAGACATGTTACAGCTTGCTCTGAGAAATCACAGAATCATCAGGGTTGGAAGGGATGGCTGGAGATCACCCAGTCCAACCCCTGCCAAGGCAGAGCTACCCAGAGCAGATTACACAGGAGTGGCTCCAGGTGGGTTTTGAATGCTTCCAACCCAGGAGATCCCAAAACCCCCTTGGGCAGCCTGTTCCAGTGCTCTGCCACCCTCAATGGAAAGCAGTTCTTCCTCATGTTGAGATGAAACTTCTTGTGTTTTAAATTATGGCCACTGCTCCTCAGCCCATCATTGGGCACCACTGAAAGGAGTCTGGCACCATCCCCCTGGAACCCAGACCTGTATTGATGAGATCCCCTCTCAGTTTGCTCTTCTATAGACTTAGCAGGCCCAGCTTCTGCAGTCTCTCCTGATGAGATGCTCCAGCCCCCTGATCATGGCTGTGGCCTCCAGTGGAGCCTTTCCAGTAGCTCCTTGACTTTCTTTTACTGGGACACAGGGCTTCAGTGTGGCCTCATCAGGGTCAAGTAGAGGGGGAAGAATCACCTTCCTTGACTTGCTACCAAACTCCTCCTGATACACCCCAGGATACTCTTGTCCCTCCCTGGGTCAAGGGCTGGCTCCTAGTCAACTTATTGTCCACCAGTACTCCCAGGTTCTTCCCAGCTGAACTACTTTCAGCTGAACCTGTACTGGTACTTGAGATTCTTCCTCCCCAGGTGCAGGACCCTATACTTATTGCCCTTATTGGACCTCATTAAGTTTCTCTCTGCCCAGTCCTCCAGCCTATCAAGGTCCTGCTGAATGACAGCTCAACTTCAGGTGTATCAGCCACTGCCCTAGCTTCATATCAGCAAACTTGCTTCCCGATATATCACTGCCATATATCCCCATCCATGCTGCTTTCCCAGAAAGCACTATGTCATGTCCCTGTCTTCCCCACAAGGAGGTCTCCATCTGCACTGCTCCCTGGCACAGGAGGCTCAGGGTAGGTGCTGCAGGGTGCTGGGGCAGTATCTGGCATGTGCCACCCATGTCCTCATGCCACTGGAAGATGTCAGGGTCTGATTGGAGAAAAACCCAGTGTCAGAAATACTTTGTTCATGATCCCCAGAATGAAATGAAGATGTGAGGTCAAGTACCATAATCCATCAGTTTATTACAAAAAAAGAGATTATTATTATAGAAAAGACAGCAATGGGACAGACTGGAAGAAACGAGAGAAATTAAGCAAGAATTAATGGTGCAGAGAAAGACAGTCACCACTGTCCTAAGTCATCATCTTCAGTGGCGGGTGTCCTCCAGTCAATAGTAGTCATCAGAGGTGGGTGGCCACATAGTGATTACCTTTACCCCCTTTTAATTATGCATGGGGGGAATCTCTCTGTTCTTAATGTCAAGTACTGCACATTCCTGGTGAATCACGTGCATCCACTTTCATTGGTCTTGCAGCCAGCTCTTCAACTGCAATCAGCAATCATGGAGATAAGGGACGGCAATTCTACACTAACCCTTGAGGTAACTGTGGAGTCTCATTGCAGCTCCTCACATTTATCTCTCAGGCAATGGACATCAGCTTCTCATACCAATCTTTGAGACAATGGGCAGCCCCTCACCCAGCTGAATGGAGCTGTGGGAAGGGCCGTGCCTGCTGCAGGCAGTGTCATCAGGACACTTGCTGGGGACCCTGCAGAAGACCCTCAATGCTGGGCACGGGGAAAGACAAGCAAGAGCACATCACACAGACAGTGAGCACCCAGCATGTGGTGAACATCGAGAAGAGAGTCAGACTGTGCTGACCACTGTGGACATGCCAGGCTTTGGTGGTGCCGTCAACACCACTGACTGGTGTGTGCTGTGGGGCTCTCCCCAGGGCTGGGCAGCACCACCCACAGGTGCCAGCAGCTCCAAGGGTAGGATGCCCATAGGTTGTCAGTCTGCGATGCTTAAGCCATGGCAAGTGTTGAGCGGGGGATCCTGGGAATCTTGGGGATCCCACAGGGGACTTAAGCAGTCGCTCCCCTGTCCCCACAGCTCAGCTCCCTGAGCCAGTGGCTGAGTACAGAGACCAGCAGTTCAAGCAGTATTTCCATGATGAAAGTGGCCTCAACAGGACAACCATGTCCACTGCTGCCTCTACTTCACCTCAGCTTTTGGCCATGGGTACAAGCAACTCCTGCCTGCACAGCTGAAATAGGGGGTGCTGGGGAAGGGGCCTGAAGGAACGGTGCTCACTGCACTTGCCCCACAGGCTTCGTTCCCTGGGTGTGGACTTCATGAGAGCCCTGCACCAGTGGGTGAACATCACACCTGTACTGGACAAGGCAGCCTCATGTGAGCATGTTCCATTTGCATGGTCTCCTTTAACTCTCTGATAGCTCCCTGTGCCCATAAAAACATTCAGAAGAAAGAGCATTTACACACCAGCTTAAAACACACACCATAGAAGAGACACTTGAAGACAACACCTGTGAAGAGAAGCTGATTTTGCCAGAAAACAAACCTGCTGTTTCGTGCTCTTGTGTGGTTTGACAAAGTAGTCAACATCTTGCATGGCTCACTCTATAAGGATCACTGTGTACGGCCTCTTTGTTTCAGGATTCACACATTCGTCTCAACATCTGCTCCAGCTGTGTCATTCTTCGTCAGATACCTATGGCTCTCCTTTTGATGAAATCTGAACAGGAAAAGTAACAAAGCCAGTTAAAAATCATCACAAGGATTAAGAACAAAAGCTCACACAACGTAGTTAAATTTAACAATTGTTTGTATTATTTTGTTAGATGGAAAGTGCAGAAAAAGAATAACCTTATTAATAATGCCCATCACTGTAACAGACATCACTGGAAACACTTCAGACAAAAACCACACCAACAGAAACACTAAACTACCAAAAGGGAAGCGCACACCAACTTGAGTTCTCATCACCCACTACAAGGCCACAGCTCGGGTGTCACCAATGAGGAATGACTTAGAAATTAAACCTGTTCACATGCAATGGAGCTGTCCAAAGAAAGCAACTGTCCCCTTCCTTTCCAAGCTTTTACAAAGCCAAGGGCATGGCACCTACTGCCTTAGAGACTTCTGTTTGGTCGCATGTCTCAGATGCTAGAACAAGATCTTTCTTCTTCCCCACCTGGCCTTTGGAAACGTTTACAAACACTGTGTGTGCTTGCAGGACCCTGTCGAGGCCTTGCTCTTGATGCGCGGTTTGACTCCACACCTCCTTAAAGTTGTAAGGTAGGTATGCTTTACTCAGTGCTGAGGTGGATGGGGATAACTCCTCCAAAGCATGCACGCCCCACGGTCATTTTCCCTTTACGTTTAATCTCTTAAGTTATACATATGCATCAGGTTACTCGATACGCCTATACATATTTATTATCTAACCTCACATCGTATTATAGTGAGCTGGGAAGTCGTTTGTGTCTTCGCAGTGCCCCCTGGCCATGGGCGATGGTCTCACGGTGAAGTAAATGAGTCTTCCTCTTGTGGGTGGGGGTCTTAAAAATGACGTAAGCAGCCTTCCTCACAGTATACTCTTCACCTTTGGCACAGTTGGATGCTCCAGTGATCCCATAATTAGCTGAAACCAGACATATCAGTAACTTTCTAATTAACTAGCAAAAATTTAGACAGCGCGACCTTCCTGCAAAATTTATTACAGGACAGGCAAACGAGGAGTATCCCAAGCTAGTAGATGTTTGGGAAGCTCTGTTTCTAAACTAACAAACCAACTGATAAGTTGAAGGATGCTCTGAAGTAATTCATGTTTATTGGGGTCACTGAATCCTGTTATCTCAACAGAGACTTCTTCGAAACTAAAGATACTAAGACCGGTGTGAAACAATTAACTCATGTTTAGTGGGGCCACCAAATTTCACAGATTAACAACATAACCGCTGTTCTCTTTTGCAACTTCATTCTGTGTTTTTCAGGCACTCGCTTATCTTACACCAAGCCCCCCTGTACATTAGTCGGACCCCCCCCACCACTCCCCGGAGATGAGGGTCAGAAACCGAGCGAAGCCATCAACCTGAGAGCGCACGGCCTCACCAGCGGCAACGAGCGAGTCCCAGTGCCCACGGCTGAACCGGGGGAGACCGGGAGCTCCCGTGACCCACGTGTCACCACCGCCAGGGCAGGGGCACCGCACCGCCCCGGGGCGCTGCCCCTCTCCGGCTCCACAGCCGGGTCCCACACGGGGCTGTCCCCGCCACAGCCGGATCCCCACAGCGGGACCCGCACGGGTCTCTCCGCGTTCCCCAAGAACGGCCCCGCCCCGGCCCCGGCGGTGCCGGCCGCACACCAGGACAAACCCCTGCACTGCCCCTTCTGCGACTTCGCCTGCCGCCACCAGCTCGTCTTTGACCATCACATGAAGGGCCACGGGGGCACCCGTGTGTACAAGTGCTCAGAC
>JBCJKH010049291.1:6455-17699 GCA_039877255.1 Loriculus beryllinus
ATGCTGGGAATGGACTCTTCATTAGGGACTGTAGTGACAAGAGAAGGGGAAATGGGTTAAAATTTAAACAAGGAAGGTTTAGGTTGGATATAAGGAAGAAATTCTTTTGTGGTGAGGCACTGGAATGGGTTGCCCAAGGAAGTTGTGAATGCTCCATCCATGGCAGTGCTCAAGGCCAGGTTGGATGAAGCCTTGGGTGGCATGGCTTAGTGTGGGGTGTCCCTGCTTATGGCAGGGGGGTTGGAACTAGTATCCTTTCCAACCCTAACTATTCTATGATTCTACGAAATTCCCTCTTGAGAGTAGCTCTTTTGTGATTTGGAAGGGGTTTAGTACTGCTTTTTGTGATTTTATTATTTGTAAAATTCAGGTTGCACCTACATCTCATCCCAAGTCCAGCCCAAGCCAAGAACTAAATGATGAAGCAGCAGAAGACAACAAGCCAGTTGACCAATTACAAGGAAAGCCTACTGTTCTTTAAGGCTTGCTTGAGTGGGAAGAGGGGGAGGTGTGGATGGTGTTGATTTTAAGACTTAAACTTTTTGTATTAATTTTAACCACACCTACTTAAGTCAAATGGCCTTTAACAAACTAAAAGAGCAAATCAGTGAAAAATACAACACACCCTATCTTCAGTTAAAGGTCGCAAAGAACATCACTCTTTCTCATAAAAGCATTCAGAAGGGAAAAAACAGACATGGATGATTATTTTAAAGATTAAGAAGTGATGTTAATACCCGAGTATTTTCATTATGGTGATGCCTACAGCCTCAAAAATAATCCCTTTTAGATAACCTTATTTCATCACCATTAAACACTCATTTGCACGCCACCTGAAAAACAGAACATCATAATTTAAATGCAAAGTACATCTGAAAAATCACTGCAGATGTTCAGAAGATATTGTATGAAGTGTTTAAGAGAACATTAAAACTGTATAACAAGAAGCTTTCCTGAAAGAAAGAATTGCTAAAACCACATCTGTCAATCTTCTGTCAACTTCTAGTTGAAGAGCTCCCAACAACTCAATCAACCCCTCTTTCCACAGGATCATAAATGAGGAAGATGACCTCAAATTATGTAAGTGCTCCAAAAGAGCAAGGCCACATGGTTACCCAAGCCCAATAACTATCTCTTCCTAGAGTTATTTTTCCACAAAAGCATGCATCAGGAGAAAGCTATCCACAAGAAAAACAAATACAAACGAGAAACAGAAGTAATAAAGGAGATAAATATGCTTATTAAAATAACACATCAAGATCTATGCAGCAACTTAACAGCTGTACTTGGTAATTTTTTCCCCAGCTTTACTTCCCCAGTCCAAAAGTTCTGACATTTCTAAAGAAAGCCACACGTGCCCATCTGACAGGTTGACTATCACAGGAAAAAAAGCAAGGCTCCTGTGCACTAACATCAACAGGATGCAGCTCGCCTGCAGCAAATTAATCCACAATTCCAACTACATTTTACATCATTTTACCCAGGGAAAATACCTTTTCCTACACCACAGCTACGTTTTCCCACACAAACTCCATTTTGAACGCTAACAAGAAGCAAACAGCCACCAGCCTCACTTTCTGAGGCCCAAGCATACAAGTGGTACTTAAGACACTGTCTAATCCAAAGTGCTTAGTATGCAAGGCCTGGATCCTGCCAACACTTGCACATGCCTAACCTGATGCAAATAAACTGGATTACTCACATGCTGGAAGGTAAATACATGAGTAACAAGCATGTTCGTGAATCAGCAATTACATGCAGGTAGAATAAAAAGCTAAGGTGGAAGGAGAGGGGGCATGGTACAAGAGGCAAGAAAGCTGTCACAAACCATTAACGGGCATAAAAGTCGATGCTCCCAACTGGGTATATTTAGGAAAGCTAACTTAGAAGTAAATTTAAAGAACGTTAGCTTTGAGGGAGGTAGGGAGGAGGAGACTTTCTTTGGTTTATCATCCAGATACACAATAAATTGTCAACTATGTAAAAAGTCTACCAAGAAATAACCCTGATACTGCTCCTCTATACACACACACACACCCTGCAACTCTCCAGCTGAAACACTTCTTAGCTTTAGATTCTCATTTTCTTTCTTTCTGCAGCTTCAGGCCATCATGCGTAGAAAGCTTCTGAACCAGGGTGATACGTGATAAGGCCTATTCAAAATTCAATTCCTTTATCAGCCAACTAAAAAAAAATAAAATAAAAATCTAGAAAACAAACAGCAGCTCTCCAGAATAAACTTATTAGTGCTGTGAACAAGCACACTGCTAAGCCAATAGACTGAGGAATTATGAAATTAGAGGCTTTGGAAGTTGTGACAAAGGAGGAGAGAGGCTCCTGAATTGAGCCTGCTCAACTTCTCTGACACCAGTTTGGGTAACAAGTACCTTCCAGCTGTAGTAAGTTACTCTGTATTGCCCAGCAATCATACATTGTAATGAAAAATATCCTTAAATGTTCACCTCAAATGGCCAAGTTCTTCCATCAGCTTCTTCAAGATCCATCAATTCTAGGTACCCTGTCTGCTATCACCAGCTTTTTAAGCCTGCAAAGGGTGCTCTGTGGAGATGAGACTCCTCTTGCACAACACCTTACAACAGGAGATCCCAGTTTTAACCTTATTTGTTAGCTACAAGAAGAAGAGATGCTGGTATTACCCCATCACCAACAACATACCTGATGATGCATCACAAACTATGGCACACATACAAATATACCAATTATACAGCAAACACTGTGTGCTAGGTATTTTGAACTGGTTTCTGAGCTAAAGTACTATGGGCTTCCTTCAACATTTTAGTACTTCTGTCTTGCATCGACAAGAATTAATATACCAGAGTAACACTGAGAACTCCAAAATATGGCCCTTTTGGAAAAACCAGGCTCCAATATTCAAGATGTACTATCAGTGCTCACCTCTTTAGGGGACAGCACCCTTTTCTTATGTTTCCGTTAGAAAAGCACTGGCTAGCCTCAAGCCAAAGCTCAGATGGTACAAAATTTCCAGCTCTTACATCAGAATGATTAAGCTTTAAATTATCACTATTCACAAACAAAAAAGCAGCCAATGACTTGTATCTTGAAGGTCCAATGCTTCAGTGTTGACTTTTCATTATAATTTGGAATGACACAGAACGTCTCAACTTCACTACTACAGCTCTTTTCTAACAATGTTGTATGTACTAACAAGTTCTTCCCTCTCGATCAATACTACAAACACTTTACATAAGGAAATGTCCTTGCTTTTTAATAAATTTTTATTAAGAAAAAAACAAACCACCAACAAAAAACACACACACCACCAAAACACAACAAGAAGCAATTGATTCAGACTTTAACACCCAAAACATGCTAGGGACTTAACAGCTCTGAAAGAAGAAACCTCTACTCTTGTAATTTTAGAACATAAGAAATTGTTAGGAGAAATGTGAAAAGTAGAATGAATTTGTCAAGACTTACTGGTATCTTTCTAATAACGAGGGTTCTGAATAACGAATTACAATGCTAGAAAATAACAACTGAAATAACAATCAGGACTGAAGGGGAAAAAATAGTTAACAAGAGCAAGGGAAGTCAGGAAGCAAACTGACAGAAACAAGTTAAAAGAAAAAGAAAGTGGTAAAAACAAGAAGCAAAGAAAAAAAAAGAAGTCACTACACATGTGGTGGCTATGGTCTTCACTACCTAGACCAGAGGTCCAAAATACTCACTGCAGCCAACACTGGTGAGGACATTGAGAACAGTCATTAAATCAAGCTAAAGATCTGAAACTTCAGAGACAAACAACCTTTAGTTTAAATAAATAAGGAGCAAGTAACAGAAAGTTATTGGCTTTCCTTACTGATCAGGACTCAAAGTGAAATTTATGCTTCCCTTTCAGGATATTCATTCACAGAAGTAACAAGCTAAGAGAACCCTTCAAAAATGTGTCAGTTTCTTTTCACTGATTTCATAAGACACCAAGTTCTGTGTGTGTCCAAAGCAACTTGACAGCTGTAGGCACCAATACCACAGAAATTATTGCCATTCTTTTTACACTGACAAAAATTATGTCCCCATGAGTTTACTGTGGCCAGCTCCCTCCTCCCCCTGCCCAAACACAGCAAAATTGTAATTGAGAACTACCACCCTTGGGATCTGTGAACTACTAAACATGCATTTCCTTCTTTGGGATTGAAAGCCTGCTTCCATTCACTTATTAGACATTAGGAATACCCCTCCAGACACTTGCTGAGAACTTCCTGCATGTTTTTACCCTGGCAGTTCCAAAAGATACCACAAATCTGAGATCATGAGAAGACACAGGTACTGAAAAACTAGCATGTGGTATATTATCAACTTTAATTACTGCTCAGTGCTGCTGAAGACCTGTACTTCTCTTAATGTGACTTTTGAATGCTGCCTGCTTTTTCATCTGCACAGTTTAAGAAATCCTGTAACAAGGCTTGTGAAGCTACCCTGGGAACTAATAACAGGTCTGGAAAACCCAGACACACTGCTCTACTTCTCCCATTCTTCAATTTTCAGTGACGGAAGGGAGTATAAATTGTACTTAATTGCAAAATTGTCAGTTCAGTCCCTGAGTCAGTAAATAACGCTTTTACAGCTTCTCCTCATTCTCCCCTCTCTAATTCTTGGGGAAATGTATACTTCCAGCATTATTTCTCATCTCCCAGCACTTTTACTGTTTTCTTCCCCTACCTCACCATACGGCCTCCTGAGTCCTGCTTTCTTCTCACTTACTCCTACAGGACACCACATAACACCTCCACATCTCGCACCCTTCCTCCATACCATTTCTCAGCTCCTCACTAGCTCAAGTGCCCACTCGCACAAGTCACCAATTAACCGTTTCTGGAGACCATTCAACACTCTAGGAAACAGGGAAGAGGGAGCACAATGTGGAAGTCCCAGCATCAGCCCTGAGCTGGTTCCTCAGGGCCAGCCTTGGAATTACTGTGTTTCTTATGGATCTCCTCAGTGCTGCCAGCAAGAGAAGTGGATCTCAGCTCTCCATTTCCTAAATTCATAAATACAGAGCTTGCGTTTTGCATTGGTTTTTAAATATGTCAAAAGACTTTGCAATATTCAAAAGTAAACTTTGTGATTTCAAATCCAATCCTGAGACTTTTTCTTATAAAGCAGAGGAAGGAAGTTGATATAATCCCTCTAAAAAGCTATAAAAGTTTGAATTCCATTTTTTCCCTTCTCCTATATATGCCCAAATTTACTTTTGGACTGGAAATAAACACCTGACCTCTGACCTGACACCATTAGAAAAATAAGCCTTATTAAATAATAGAAGGGAAACTTTAAAATACAATCTTCAATAACCTAACTGTCTCTTTAAAGACCTTCCTTCCTGTCGCTTTAAAGACCTTTAAAAATGCAATCAATTTGAAATTTCAGATTTTGAAGTTTTAAAACTTTAGCTTCCGTCTTGAAGCTGCTAAATAAAACACCTCTGAAGCCCAACACACTCTGCTTTTAAGATCCGAAATGGTGCTAAAACCTTAAAGATGGCATTCTATTATGGTTCAGTTTACAGATGCACTCACTAATTGCTGCTGCATGGGTACAGAAAAAAGAAACCAACTGCCAATATAAAAGAAAACTGAACCTAAAAGTTTAATAGCTGTGAAACCAGCAGCGAAGCTTTAGAACTCCAACAGTGCACTCAGCTTGAGGAGAAAACACTAAGAGCACATTTGCAGTCCAACAAGTTCATCTCAAAAACAAATTCCAAGCTTGACAAACAAATCCACCTTTCTCCCACTTATTCAATATCACAAAAATTCAGTAGAAAGCTCTACATTATCTGAAGCAGTCTAAGGACTATATAGTTTCATTAGATTTCTGTTCTAGCCCTTTAATTACATTTAAAACAAAATACACTTTGTCACATTGAAGTGACTTTCACTGTATTCTTGTACTGGACATATTTTATGTCACAAAATTCACATTATATCAACTATAAGGATGAAATATTATCTGCTTAGAAAGACATCTTGGCAGTCTCAGGGTAATGGTTGGACTTGATGATCTTAAAGGTCTCTTTGAACCTAGTTGATTCTATGATTCTATGACTTAATATCTAAGAGATAACTGAACGCTCAAAAGCCATTTATTTCCACATTAGAATGGATACATTATTCTGTCAGGATACAGGATTTCTCATATGTATGATAGAAGGAATTTGCCAAATCAATAATTTAATAATCCCTCAGTTCAGCCCAAAATAAATAAATAAAAGCACTTTGCACACTACCTAAAGAATTAGTCCTGTGCAAAGTACTGGCAGATTTTAAATCAGCCCAACAGTCACTTTCACATAAAGCTAATTTCTCAGTGAGAAGTTTAAACAGAAGTGCAATGTAATAATCAAAGGTCTTACTCAAGGAAGAAGAAAAATATCTGAACATGACTAAGTGAAACAGAGCTAACTGCACTTTGTTTAGCTTTTGCTTTGACAGAGGGTAGTTTCCTGATAGATTTTGCACTGTTTACTAACACTCTTAGGCATACTACTCTCAAGTTAGAAGCAAAACTAGCTTAAAAATACACATTTTACTGGAGAAACTAACCACTCTACAGTTTTAGACTTAAAACAAGCAATGAGAAGCTACTATAGCAAGACAAGTATGTTTAAATGGGGACTTAACTGGTGCTCATTCTACAAAGAAAGCTCCAGTTCTTTTCCCTCTGCAGCCAAGCCAGCTGTTTACTTCCCTCTGTGCTGTGTAGATAAATACTTATAAAAGTGTCAGCTCTACACTGTCCAGCCACCCACAAGAAGTGTTCAGACAAGTAACAGTCTGAGTTTCCATCCCAGTTTAAGTACTACCTTTAAAGTCCAAAAGGAGGTAATATCTAAAATATGAAGGAAGAAAACACAAAGTAAGGATACACACTGCATGGAAGGAAACTCACTCTTCCCACTATAGTGAGCATATGCTCTCTAAAATAGTAACTGTATGCTGAATTCTGCAACTTTGAACAAAAATATGTTTCTGATTACCTTCCCATTTCCCTCACAACAGCAGTACACTGGAAAAATAAATTAACAAACACTACTACCAGAACTTATCAGTTATAAATAATTTTAGTCTCCAACAAGCACTCAGGGGATGTGCTTCATAACAGCCTCCTCTTATAAACAATACCAAAATTAAGTGTACCACTGTAAATTGTCATTTTTCATATATTAATAGTCATTTTAAAAATTAATTCAGCCAGATAGGTTCAATTAAATGGGTGTTTAAGATACATTTTTTTTTTCTGGCTTCAAGAACTGATGCATTTCACCTAATATACACTGAGGACAATTTCACTTAGTATTTTAAATACAGAATCCAAGAGTTCTCCTTGCTACTGTGCTTACAGTTTGCTACTACACCCGAAGAACAAAAAGCAACTTATCTGCCTTCAACATCTCCAGCGAAAAGGAGTAAAACTCCTAACTGGCATGAGAAGAGCAGGCGGGTGGGCAGACTTCCTAGAGGGAGTAAAACCCAATTACATGTGAACACAGGCTCATACAGGAAGCTTTCTACTGCAGTTACCCTTAACCATTAACAGTTTGCACAACACATCCAGGACAAACTCACACGTATACCAGTTTTCAGGGGTATTCAGCGGGCAAACAAGCAGCCTCACCACTAGTTTCCATGAGACTTCCTCAGTGAAGTTGGAATATATACAACAGTGTTTGAAAGCTCAGGTCCTTTACCTTCTCAGCATGATGGTTTATTCCTTAACTCAGTGTTAGCTATCTCATCTCCCATGTACTTGTAAACATGTTTATCGCAAGGGAAACAAAGCCGCCTAACTCTCAAAGTTAGCTTTTTACTACTATTGATAAATGAAAGCAATAAAATTTTAAAACCCATCTGGTCAGGGGAACATCCTTCCCCAGACAGATGTTAATTTAACTCAAATTAAACTCATGAATGCATTCAGTCTAGGAGGATATAGTTCATTTTGCCAAACTATTTTTCCCTTGAAAGCTCAGTGTCGCGAGACATTTTGCAACTCCAATTTTGTGTTTTAAAAACAGACAGTACTACTATATCCAACGTCTACTTCACTTTTTCCTGCCATTCATGTTTTACACGTTTGTTTTTAAGGCTGGGGAATGAGAGCAGCACAGTACCATTAATGCATCCTCTCAACAAGACAAGACCAAGCACGAACCTAATCATGCAAAAACATCATGGGCACCATTCTGAAAGGCAGTGAGTGCCCTCATCTCCCATTGATGTCAGACCACATAATGCTAGAAGTGTTGAGGTCTATTGTTCAGTCCATTTTCCCCCATCCTGGGAGGTCCTGACATATATTCATTAGGAAAGGCCATACACTATAATAAAGTGATATGAAACAAAACATAAGACCCTCAACATTTTTTTGTTGTTGTTTACTAAACTCATAGCACCAACAGCATAACTCAAATAAGTGCAGAGTCCATGGTGCAACTGCAAGTTTTCCAACACTGTTTTCCAAACGGAAGCAGCTCGTAAAGGGTTTTATTTTCTTAAAGAAATTGTATAGATTTTAAGAGTCAGGAAGCCCCCCAGTGCAGTTCCTCACATAAACAGGTAGTTACCCTGCAATTCCCAAATCTGGCAACAAAACCAAAAAGTCATCCCACATTTCTGAATGGGTCTTGGACACACACTGGAATAGAATACCTACGCATCACTTGGGCAACCACATATTCTTTATCTGTAATCTAGAATATATAATAAAGAATTACCATTGACTTCAACTGAATTATTACTCATACAGAAACACAGCTGCACTTACAAGGCCTCATGTATTACCACCAAATGGTTATTATTATTTTAAAGCTAGTATTGTCCACATGAAAGTGGACTGTTGCTTGCCCTGGAAGAAGAATAGGGGAAAACTTATGGGTCAAAGCCCAACTTAGTTAAGAAAGCTATTTAGACTAAAATTCTTCTCGCCTGGATTTGCACTTTTATCAATGTTTTTCCTGCTCCAACCACCACGAAGAGTTACAATAACGCAAGCTCAAATGTATGGCTGTCCTGAGGAAAACAGTTACAATATTTACTCAAACGCACATCTGCTGACGTCCTGCCAGCCAGCCTATTCCAGCAGGCTGGCTGCAAGGGGGCTTCAGTTTTGCCGGGCAGAGACTACCGGACAACGCCGACAGCTCCGGGGAGGTCAAGGAATGAAGACCCCTGCGGGCACAGTTTTCCCTAGCCCCCAGCCAGCACCCCGCTGCTGGCGGTGGGAGCAGCAGCAAGAACAGGGATGGGGTGACTTCTCCTTAAGCACCGTTCAGCATGCACACACCTATCGGGGACCAGGACCAGCGCGCCCGCCAGAAGAGAAAGAAAAAGAGGCGAGAGCACAAAACACAAGTCTAGAACCCAACTGCAAACACCGGTGACTATCCCCTCCGCACCACCACGAATGAGCAGAACCCCCGACCACCGCCCGTTCGCTGCCCACCTCCAGGAGGGGGGCCCCTGAGGGGCCCGCGCTGCCGGCCGCTCCACTACCCCCGGCCCAGCGGGGATGGGCGGGGGCAGCCGCTGCCCTCCTCCTCCTCCTCAATACCCGGACCCCCCTGCCCGGGCCCCGTGCCCCTGACCCCACTCACCGGCTGTCTCGGCCGCCGCCGGCGCCCCCGCCACACCGTTCAGGTAGAGGATGGAGAGCAGGTGGGGCTGAGTCTTCTCCAGGGCCACCCGCAGGTCTTGGAAGTGGTCCCGCTCCTTGGCCAGCAGCAAGGCGATGAGCAGCTCGGCCTTCCCGCCGCCCGCCGCCTCCAGGTCGCGCAGGTCGCGGGGGCCGAGGGCGCCGGCGGCCTCCAGCAGCTCCACCACCTTGTCCACCTCGGTCATGGCCTGCGCGAGGCTCTGGCGGCACTGGGCGAGCAGCTCCTTGTGCTTCGGCTCCATGGCCGCTGCAGGCCGCCGGCGGCCAAACTTCGCCCGCCGGGGCTACGCACCGCCGCCGCCGCCCCCCGGCCCCGCAGCTCCGCCACCGCCGCCCCCGGGGAGGCGCGGGCCGAGGCGGAGCGCTACCGGCCGCCCTCCTCCGGCAGCCGGCGCCCCCGCAGTGGCCCCCGGCGAAACTTCGTCCCGGGAAGGAGGCGCGGAGCTCGGACAGGACCTGGGCCGAGGACGGCTTTGCCTCTTCCTCCCTCTTCGAACTGGAAGCCGCCGCGGCGTTCCCCTTCAGGCAGACGGGAGGCAAGCCGCCGTCAGGGGCTGCTGCTGCTGCTCTTTTTTCTCCAGTTGCGCCCCTCTCGCCGCTTTTCCGCCCCCACGGGCGGTGAAACAACTTCTGTCCCCTATCCCCGGGAGGGGGACAGACCGGAGCAGGAGCCGAGGGCAGAGCCACAACCTCCCCGACACCCCCCACCCCCCGTGGGGCAGCCCAGACAACTTCTTTCCTCTGCCTGTTACAGGCCACACGGCCGCGGAGGGGGTGGGGGAAGACGGCTTCAGCTCCAAGCACCTCCTTTCATTCGCGGGCGCACGCAGCCATATTGGTTGCACAAGGCTGCCGCCTGCGCCGAGACGGAGCTGTAGCAACGCATTGCCCGCCCGTTCCGCTGCTCTCCTCGCCTCCCGCCGACAAGCCGCAGCCTCCCCCACGGCCGGCCCGGCCGCCGCCCGCCTCCTGGCCGTCAGTCAGGGGCTCCCCGTCGGCGGCTGCCCGGCGCGGAGGCGGGGTGCCTGCTCCCGCCCAGGGCGGGCTGGTGGGGAAGAGCCCGATGTCAGCTGCGTTAGGGGGGCGGCCTGCGGGAGGTTTGTCCCGTTTCTTCCCTCGGGGAAGCGGGGCTGCTCCGCGGCACTAACAAGTAACCAGCCTCGGCTGTCTCGGCCGTGAGACAAAGGCTCCGCCGCGGCGGGCGGGGCGGCCCTCCTCACTGGCGGCGGGGACGGGGGCTGCCGGCCGCCTCCCGGGAGGCCTTGGCGGGTCGGAATGTGGCCATACCCGGGTGGGGGGTGTCACTGCCCGCTCCCGAAGAGTGGGAGCCCCGCGGGAACGGGTACCTGTTGGTGCGGTGCAGGGGCCGGGGTCTGCACCGGGAAACATCTTCAGAGGCCGAGGTTTATTTCATCCTAAGCCGGAAAAAGCAAAACATTGAAATAATAAATAATAACAGAGCGTTTGGGGCTTTGTCCGTCAGGAGTTTCTTGGGAAAAAAAAAGAAAGTTTTGGAAGGAGGGATCGACACATTCGTAGTATCTGTCGGGT
>JBCJKH010049292.1:0-19212 GCA_039877255.1 Loriculus beryllinus
CAAGCCCCTGTGTCCAACCTGGCCTTGAACACTGCCAGGGATGGGGCAGCCACAGCTTCTCTAGGCACCCTGTGCCAGCGCCTCAGCACCCTCACAGGGAAGAACTTTTGCGTAAGGTCTCATCCCAATCTCCTCTCTGTCAGTTTAAAGCCATTCCCGTTGTCCTGTCCCTACAGGCCCTTGTCCAAAGTCCCTCTCCAGATTTCTCGTCAGTCCCTTTAGGCACTGGGAACTGCTGTAAGGTCTCCCCAGAGCCTTTTCCAGGGAGCAGAGGTGCTTCTACCACCTTTTTTTCCACATACCCTTTTGGTTATGCCAATTAAATATTTCATGCAATCCTATTAAATATGAAACACTGATGGTCATAAAAATAAAGATAAGTTAAAAAGTTAATACTTATGTTCTTGGAAAGTAATGCTGTAAAAGCCTTTCAGCTTGTGTGTTTGCATCTGTCTGTCTGCCTTGGTTCTCTCCTCACGCTTATAGAAGAGGACTTACCAGAACGTCTCATTGCTCCCTTTCTGGCCGCTGCCTCCCTGCACGAAAACTGGGTAGGGCACAGATGACTAAATGGTGGGAATTCAGCTGTCATCACAATTCTGGATGTAGACAGGGCACACACATTCAGGGAGCCTGAAGAGCACTCCTGAGGCACACAGTATAGACACAGCTGAATGCAGCCAAGAAGAGGGCCTTAGGCAATAACTGACTTTGCAGCTCTGTCTAATCTCCAGGTTTGTAAGTGGATGTCTTTTGACATTGCTCCTATTGCGGTGTAGGAAAAAAGCTTCTGTAGTTCCATGAGGCATTCCCAAACAATAGATATAACTATATATAATGGACATGTGCTGCTTAGGTCACCACAATTAGATATTATGAATTTTGATGGTATTCCTTTATTTAAAACGTGCCACCAAGAGTAAATATGTTATGGTCAGCAATCAATGGAATTTAATTTCCCATTTACCAGGTATATGGAACTAAATCTGTATCCAGTGCTCTGTAATAAAACACAGCTCATAAAGTAATATGATGCTTTGGAGTATAAATATGACACATTATGCACAGCATATAATTTAATCATTCTTGACTATGGCATAAATGGTTGGAGGTGAAGGCCACCTAGACTAATACTAATTACACCTTTGCACCTTTATGGACATACTGACTGAAGTACTTATCAGCCATGCACACAAGCAGTTTGCTCTAAGCCACACAATGAGTCAGTGGCAAACAAAGGAGAGGAAACAACGTCCCTTTATCTCCCAGACTTCTGAGGCAGCTTCTCGCCAGCAGAAATTAAAAGCCATTTCATACTCCACTGCAATAAAGCAAATTCTTGTCATTCATCCAGTGTGTTTTATTGGAGTTGTAACCTCAGCCTCACAAGATATTAAAAAGCTTTGTACAAGTAAATACAAATATATAGGTATGTTTGTTAAATAGTGTAAAACATAAACTGAATGGATGAAACTCACAACTCCTAAAATAGCTGATTTTTACTATCTGTACAAATTACCAAGGAAAAGAGTACTACCCTTAAAAGCACACATTTATTGTGTAAACCTCAGTATTTTATGTAGCTTTAGGTTTACTGCATTTTCACACTACCTTTTCACGGTTCTTTAAATGACCACTGGGTGTCACAATTATCAACAGTAAGCTCTACACTTAAGAGGACGTTTCCAGGTTCATTTCATGGCATTAATAGCCACCTCCATTCCAAGATGAGAAAATGGTTTCCTCCATAAAAATGAAAATAAGAGTTAACACAGTGTTCTTTAAGAAACTACAGCAAAAATGGAGATTTGTTTTGCAAGTTTATTCTACAGGTAAAATTCTGTCACACTGCACATTTGTGAAGTATTTCCACTGCTGGAGTGCAATGAGGCAATTCCAGACTTCATGGACTTGAAGAATAGTTTCAATAGGCTCCCTCTTTCAAGAATTATGCAACAGCAGTATCAGTTATTTCCTCTCCATTTTTTAGGAAACCCATTCACTCAAAGAGAGTCTAAACATTTTGGCAGGATATGTAACACTAGCTTTCTGTTTCACCTCCCAGCTCTCAGAATCACACAACTAGCAGAAGAACATGAGTTTTAATTGCAAAGTAAGTTTGTGGTCTTCATCACAGAAAATGTGATCCCAATATAATCAGTGCCTATTCAAGTTTGCAGATCCACATTTATACTTTACATCTGGAGTACTGGAAAGCTGCTCTATTGAGCCAAAGCATAGGCTGCAGCAAGTAAATTATCTGCAATTATACAGTGTACTACTATATATTCTATATAATTTAAACCATGTAACCATAAAGTTTCAGTTTAGACTTCACACCCTCTGCAGGAATACCATCAGGAAGGGCTGGCATAGCTGTGGACATACGGGAAAGGACACAGTGGACAGTCAAAGCACGTAATGCCAAGCAGGCTGGTGCTCCTAAGTGCTTGGGGCCACCACAGTATCTGCAGGATGCTTGGGAAGCCTCTGTAGTACACATGCTACAGAATACTGGTCTGGAGCAGGTGCTGAAATCAGTCAGGGACTCGTGTTAGAGAGGATTCTGGACAACAGAGTTTTTGGGATCTTTGCCAGGCCCTGTAAGATGTGAAGAAGAAAGATGGAAAGCATTTCCTGGCATATACTGGAGTTTGGTATTTGAAGGCTGACTGAAGGAGTGCGGGCATAGTTCTAACTGTCCTACCAGGTGGGCAACTTGTAGCTGTTGCCACATTTCAAGTTTCCTCATCCCCTTTTTCTCACCCATCTCTGACTTTGGAAATAGAGAGAACTAAAAATGGAAGCAGAGAACTAACTTAATCCCTGAAAATGAGGCTTGACAAAAGCACCCATGGTTCCTGGCCACAGATCAGGTGACGGGTGAGAGATACAGGCTGAGACATGGGAAGCTGAGACAGAAATGCCAGACAGGCACTGTCGTAAGAGATGTGTAACACATGGCAGGCACCAGCCTCTCTCTCTTATGCACTATGTTTAGGGCCCCATATCGCCTTAAGCAAATCACCCTGCCCTGCCCAGCATTTTCCAACTCTGCCATTTCAGACACTTGCTGCCTGATTGGCTAAAATGACTGTCTCAGCCAGAAATGGATTTATTTTCTGCCTTTTTTTACCTTTAACCTATTTTCATCCAAGTCCAGATGTACCCAAAAAGGCACACTCAGAAGAACGTAAGCATTATCTAATACATAAAAGATGGATGCAGAGAGGAAGAGAACTAAGCTGTTCTTCATGCCCAGCATGGCACGATAAGAAGTAATGGGTGTAAACTGCAGGTGGAAGGTTTAGATTAGGCATTAGAAATGGTTTTTTAACAGTAGGCACAGTTAAGGACTTGAATAGATTGCATGAGGAGGCTGTGAAGGATTTCAAAAACAGGTTAGACAAATATTTATCAGGACTCATACTCGTATATGTGTTTGCAGACTGGAGCAAGGAATGGATTGCTCAAAGTCCCTTCTAGTCCTGTTTTCCTATGATTTTGATTCAGGGATGTCTAATGGCCTATCTTCTATTACGGATTGCTCTCACCATCTTAAAACACTGCCATCAAAAGAATAGGGAGGATTATTTATTTTTGTAATTAACATTATTCCAATTCCCTCTCTCCCTACTCAAAAAGCCCTCTCACTCTTCAACACATTCAACTGCAAAGCTGAATACAGCCAGTAAAATAGTGAAGGCATTATACTGACAGCACTGATAACACTGTGATAATAATACAGCAAGTGATCTGAAATCTATATTTCTTTTGACCAAGTTCTCACCCCTTATACGCTTTCCTCCTCCCCCCCACCCCAACACAATACCTAATTTTCTAAATTACTAGAGCTATTATGCACACTTTCATTAACATAGCAGGTGCAGTTACTTAGACCATTAATGTCCTAGCAGTAGTGTAAGTTAGGAGTGACCCCACTGCAAATTAACAGTTCAGACACAAGAGGTGAATGGTGCTTTAAAATACAGCTGGAAATCTTCCACTGTACCCAAACAGGACTTGATCCAGGGTCCTTGTCTGAAAGCTGCTCCGTTAACACAAGTCACTTGAGTTGGAGGAGAAAAGCGTTACAGATTAATTCTGGTTTGTGGAGAAAAGAGGCTCTTTTCTTCCAGCTGAAGTTAAAAGCTGCCAGCAAGCATCAGCAACCTATTTGGAAATTCTAAACTGACTCCTGATGTGATTCGACCGTGGGCTTTTTCTCCCCTTGCTATTGTATGATTTCTATGAAGCCAGTTACCAAAAGCTTCTCTGATTCAAATTTATTCTCTCTACTCTTTCCCTTCACACTACTGGGCCACTATTTGTCTTCCCTTTCCCCTTCCCACCGCTTCTGCATAATAACTTCCTTTTCAATAGTTTGAAAGACTCAGACCAACATCATGAAAAAACTACAGTGGAACCCCCTCTATTCATACTGTTCTGTTTATGCTACCTTCCAATTACGTCTCCTTTTCCTAAACTGGAAGCTTACTGGGGCATAGCCAGACATTCATTTTATGCCTGTACTAAATATTTACAAAAACAGGGTTCATTTTGCCTGGGCCTATAGCGATTACTGGTTCATGGATGTTTAAAATATTGCATAAGTAATGCAACGTAATGTAATGTCGAACTGTGGCTACTACCACATACTTTCCTAGAGAAGCAGAAAAAATAACCTCCAGGAATTTTTCCTAAGATATTACAAAAAAATACTCAAAACTGGAGATGCAAAAAAGACAGACTGATGTGTCATATTGAGAATGCTGCTGTGCTGCTCACAGCCCCACATGTCAAACCACACCGACAGTCACTGAACACAGCACTGGCCACCCAGGGGTGTCCCACAGGGTTCGGTATTTGCATCGCCTGTGCTAAATATTCTGAATAACTTTGGTTTAGCTACCTGATATATTACTCATATAAACCTGTAGTTAAATTAGGATATGACTGCACAGCTGAGCACAGCACTCCTACCAACTAACTCCAAAACAAGATGCTGCAAAGGTGTGTCATCAGGGCACCCCACCCCAGCTAATGAGCATGGCAAGCAGCTGGGCAGGCCGGCTGAGGCGGGAGACCTGCCGCATCCATAACTCCAGCCCAAAGCCCAGTGTCCCTGTGGGTGCTGGAAGGAGAAATAGGCTAAGTGTTAGACCCATCTCACTTCAAAGACTTTAAGAAATAGCCTTTTGATGTCTATGTAGAACATACAGATGTAAAGATAAGATCTACTTATCTTTTAACTTAGAGACCTTTTTAAGTGAGATTCTGGTCCAGCTAGACACAGCAATCCTTCTTGTTCACAGTGGCCTAAATTGCTCTTCTTCAGCAGAGCTACAAGGATGGCAATATGATCAGAAGTTACAACAAATTTGGTCTTATGTTATTGCTGATTAATAATGTCATTCCATAAGTGCTAATTTATTTCAAAGGACCCTGCTGTAACCTCACACCAAGAAGAATTACAAAAAACCAACCAGGGGAATCACGTATGTGTAGCCAGTCTTAAACTGATGTAAATCTCATCTAAGGAAACAAATAACAGGCCAAATGTATTATTCACCTGTACTTACTAAAACAGAAATCTATACTAAATATTATTTGGGATAATCACCACGGGTCATACCCAGTGAACCTCATTCTGATATGTGACTTACCCTTCGTCACATAAAACTTCTGCATTGTAAAGAAAGCAGGATTAATCCAAACAGTTCCATGAAATCATTAGCTTCCCACCACAAACACAAATCAGACACGCGTAAGAATAAAAAGCCAGTTTGGCAAGATAGCATAGCGCCAAGTCAGGTTATAATAATTTCTAATTAACACTCTTCCAAGTTTCAGTGTTACTTATTTGCATGTCAGTGTCAGTCTGAACAATACAAGAGTACTGAGTATTCCTGCCTATGAAAACCTCTAAAACAAACATGAAAGAAGAATTTGCAGCCTGATCTGTACAAACAGAAATGGCAAAAGACAACTGAACTTGACAACCCGTGATGAATACATCTTCAGAAATGAGAAGACTGACGTGTGCCCACTGGCAAAGCATAAATCAGCACAAGATAAATACCTGAATGTATTTTTAAAGCAACCAAACTAATTGAGCAGCAATGACTACCCTTTACTATCTAATGAACTGTATATATGAGATTCTAGCTAGGCCCAAGAGTCACAAGACCCCAGAAACTTCCCTTTCCTCCTTCCAGCTGGAACTACTTCCAACCGTGCCTCCCAGCTCTGAGTGTTTGCAGCAGGGCACACTCGTCTCTCAAATGTGGCATTCTGAGGAAGTGTCATTAAACAGGAGTTGCTTACAAAGAAGGTATTATTATTTATAGAAAACTAGGAATTAATTTAAAAATTTTACAGATGTATCATCTTGTGCTGATGGATAAAAATAGTAATGACAACATACAGGGTGTCCTTCCCATTAGTCAAACTGGTAATGAGTAATGCAGCCAAATGAATGCCAGTAAAACCTACCTACCACGCCATGCTTCATAAACCTTTTTGGCAGCCTTCCTTAAGAGAGAAGCCACAAAAGCATAGAGGTTTCATCTGCATGTATGTGAAATTCCTGTATTATTTGTGAGGCAAAGATTCAAATAAAGTGTATTAGTTGCCACAAACAACTGTCAGTGTCCACCTATATCCCACAGATTGTACCCTCTTCAAAAAAACAAGCATTTTACAAAATAGGAGAACACTACGTTTTCTACTTGAAAAATCAGGTTGGTTTAGTACCAAAGACCCAAATATATCAGTCAAAGACAAAAAATATTCAAGTAGAAGGCACTAGGAGCCTTTAGAAAAGGATCTGAATAAACTCTTCTGCAAATCATAATGTTTAAAGGTCATGGAATCGCATGGGTTTAACATGTTACTTCTTACTGTTAGCTCAGAAGGAACTTCTGTCTTGCATGAGTGTCCTCCTGAGAGTTTGAGTGCAATGCTGTTGGGCCATGACTCTGTTTCCGCCTCCTGCATCTCAGGGCAGTGTAGTTCTGGAACAACACTATTTTCAAGTATGCAGCAGAAGCACTTTTGTGCTGGGTTATTGGTGGTGTCTTGTGTTCTTTATTACAGCAGTTATTTGAAACTTAATGAGGTCTTAAGTATGGGAGTAAGTGCCAAAGCTGATGTACTGGAAAACAGTTACAAAATCGATGAAGTGGTGAAGACTTTTAACTAGGTAAATGTATGGAGCCACATGAAGGAATCTTTTCTCTAATTTTGTCTATTTCTGATGTAAATACTATGTGCCAACAAAGAGGGAGAAGTTTGTACAGAAAGCTGTATTTTAAGCTATATGCAAAGATACAGTTGCCACAAAACCCAGTGAGGGCACTTAAATAGCAATGCAATGACATTCTTGTGACACTAACCTTTACTCTCTTGTCCAAAGCAAGCAAGGAGGATCTGGCAGTTCACTTGCTTTTAAACATGAGCTTGGGAAAACCACATATTACTGATTAAGAAGGAAAAAAAAAAACAACTAAGTAATCCCAGGGCTCCAAGGAGCTATTCACAAGCTTAATGTTAAGATATAATCTGCTGGTGATTACGTAATAATTTCCCCTCTCTGCCCATTCCAGAGTGGATATGAGATACTACAGTCTACATGCTCGGTCTTGAAAGTCTAGTTCCAGGTGTAAGAGCTCACTGCAATATAATCCTCTAGAGAAAACAGAAAAAAGCAGAGGGAAAGGACTAGTGTACATGTCCTCTGGGGAGAGGTAGGTCCTGATTCAATGGACAGGCAATAGAAAGTAGTGTGCTACCCCACTGAGGGTTAGGCTCTAGGAGCTATGTGGGAGTTGGCAGACACAATCAACAAGCCTGAAATAACAATTGCCTTGAGAGCCAGCAAGAAGCAAAAGGCAGGGGAGCGGCCCTCCAGTAGGAAAAGTAAAATAACTGCAACAATAGAAGGATAAATCTAATCTCATACAGAAACACCGATAACCCATATGAAACCTGGACATGAAACCAACACACAAATATTAAGGAACACAGGCTACAGGAGACACTCTTAAACAACGGGCTTGGAAAGCCCCATGGGACAAAATCAGTGCAAGGCTTTTCTGTGGAGTATCTGCCAGCTCCTGCTGCACACAATGGCCAGAAAGGGATTTAGGAACCATTAGAGTGAACATTTATGCCTATCAAGATGTGGAGAAAAAAAAACAAATCCAAACCAACCAAGTATGCTGTAATTCTGCCTGTCGTAAGCGTGGGAACATCTCCTTGAAGCACTGACATGATGGCCTACCATCTTTCCAAATCCTGGCTATACAGAACTTCCTAACAGAACTTCCTAACGTATCTGAAAATGAGTGATATACCACAGTATACCCAGCCACATTTTGCAGGCTGATATCTAGGATAGTCCCAGACAGATAAATCATGCATGCAAAGCAAGCCTGACGTATCAAATTCACAGTATATGTAATATTGTCTTGCTGCACATGCTCAGAGAAGTTGCACAGTAAGCACCAGCCTAGCATCAGACCTCTTGCACACGTATGTTTTATCTGACCATGCAGAGAAGTCTGACTTCTCCCGTCCTGCACATCCAGAAACATACCGATGCCAACAGAAATACAGGGAAGCCATGCCAGATGTATATTCCCTTCTATGAGAAATTGTATTGACCACATAATAATATGGAACACCCTGTATGGAACAGGACATTCTGTACCACGTGGGATCCTTAGCACTTTCTGACATTTATTTTTGTTACCACACCATGCTGTGATTGCCCAGGAGAGTGCAGAGGTCAGCATCAGTGTATGCACACGAATTTGGTCGACAGAAGACACAGTGATTACCTAATATTTAACTAGGTTATAATAGCACTAATGCACTTATCCTTGCCACATGAGCTCATCTACAAGGCTTCCTACTGGAGCTTTGGGACATTGTATCAGTAACCCCCAAGACATGACAATTACTGAGTCATCAATATTGTTTCCCCCATACCATAGGGATTCTTCTCAGAAGTGTATTTATAATCACAGCAAAGTTAAAGTTGGTCAGGATCCTGTGCAGGTCAACATCCTGCTTTAGACAGGGCTATCTTCAAAGCTGAACTAGATTGCTCGAAGCCTTGTCCAGTCTAGTTGCATCCCCATGCACGGAAGTCCACAGCCACTCTGAAAATGTGTTCAGTACTCAGCCGCTCTCACTTTGTACTTTTACCCACAATTGGAACTTCTCTGGGTGCAACTTCTCACTGTTGTCTCCTGTCCTGTTGCTGCACATCTCAGAGAGAAGCCTTGTGCCATCTTCTCTGTAATGCCCCCTAAGAAGGTGAACACTGTAATTAGATCCTGGTGTAGCCAAACCCACTTCCTCAGCTTCTCCTTGTGTATCATATGCTCCAGCCTCAAACACCTTCACAGCACATGCCTGCTGGGTATATTGATAATATAGCTCTGCAGGTGTTGAACTCCCATGCTGAATTTCTCTTGACCACTAGGATGGCCAGGGCCTTTTCTGCTGGGCTACTCCCAAGCCAGTTGGCAGTCAGCCTGCAGCACTGCATGAGGATAGCCTGTCCCATGTTCAGGACTTTGCACTTCTCTCTGTTGACCATGACGAAGCTCTTGCTGGCCTATTCCTGCAGCTTTCCATGGCTACTCTGAATGGCAGCTGTGGCCTCCAGTGTGACAACTGATCTCAATCTGGTCTGGAGATCAGCTGAAAACTTGCTGTGTGTGCACTGTGTCCCATCTGAGCCACTGATGAACATATTGAACAGGACTTGCTTCAGTATCACTCCCTGATCCCTCCTAACTGGGCATCAGTCAGACTTTCAAACCAACGAGGCACTACCCTTCAAGCCTGGTGGTACAGCTGTTTTCTCACACACAGTCTGCCCACCCCATCCACATCTTCTCAGTTATAAGGTTACTGAGGAAGACCCTATCAAAAGTTCTAAAAATGTCAAGCTTAAATAGCATATTGTGATTTCCCCTTGTTCACGAAGCCCAAAGTCAGTGACATTGGATCAGACATACTGAACTTAAAGGCCTAACATTTGTGGGTTTCCAATCATTGGCAGTTTTCTAAATACCTTTCAAACGTCACAAGGAGTGAACACACAGTAACACTGACCAGCTCCCTCAACACTCAAATGCATGCCATCTGGTCCAGGACTTGTATATGACCAGTTTGATCCAGTGGGCTTCAACTTCATCCTCATCTACTGCGGGTAGTCCCCCTTCCCAAAAAATCTACTACCAGACACGCACAGAAGCTTGGGGGATGTGCAAGTCTTTTTCCCAGTAAACACCAAGGTGAAGGAGGCCCTGAATATCTTGGCCTTTTCCTTATCACCAGGAAAATCACCCAATTCTGCAGCAGGCCCACATTTTCCCTTGCCTTCCTTTTGCTGTCAATGTACCTGGAGAACCCCTTTTTGTAATTCTTCACATCCTCTTTCAGCTGCAAGTCCAGTCAAGCTTTGGCTTTTTCATATTCCACTCCCTTACTGAAATCCTCTGCATAAGGTGATGGAATTGCAGCCCAGTGTAATTTGCTCACAAATCCTCTATCTGCTGAATGTATTCTAGAAATGCTGTTTAAGGAGGGCTGCTGTTTTCCATCCATATTCCACCTTTTGAAAGTTGCAAGCATGTGCAGATGCCTGTTCAAGCACTTATGTAGTTGGTACTGTGGAAAATGCCATTGTTCTAAATTATTCTTTCTTCCTTTGTTCTTTGTTGTTAGTTGGTTTGTTTCCAATAACCACAAATTTGGAAAGGATTTGGAAAGTAAAACTATACATACATACACCTGATAGGAAGGAATAAAATGATTCACTACCTTCATCATGCAGCTTGGACTGCTAATCCATCTCTAATATTTTGGAATATTTCAGCTCTGCCACAGCAGCCTCACATGGCTACCATAAAAAAACCCAGCCCCTTAATGAGAGTTCCTTCCTATTATGCAGATCTGGACATTCTGTCCCATCCTCCTCTAAAACAAAATAAAAACCAAGCAAACCAGCCAAAGTTTGGTTGGTATTAGTCAGCACACAAATGATAAATTCAAGGGTGGCTTTCTTTTTTAACTTTCCAGACCTAGAGAAGCGAAATGTTTCTTGCTTTTCAAGCATTTCTATTTAGTCTACACTGTCCCAAGACAGATTTTTTCATATAAAGATACCACTTGTTCAACATATTCCACACTTGGTTGTTTTTGATATGGAGTGATTGCTCTCTTCTGTCTTAAATTTCCACCAGAACTAGTAAGTGTTTCTTCAATATTTCTATTAAAGATATGGACCTATGCAACAGAAAGTTGTTCAAATTACAATCTAATCAGAATTGTACACATTCTGCATGCTTATGTATTACCTCTCTACTTCAGTAACATGGCTGATACTACGACAACTGTATTTAAAGTTGCCTAGGTTAGTCCTTAAAACTCCTCTTAAGGGCGTTTATTAGTTTGTCAATTTTTATTGCAGAACCCTTGCATTTATTCTCCACTTTCTGAAAACTTCAAACATGATGAATGTGTACTTCTGTTTAAGTCCTCTGTCACACTCTGCTTTGTGTTTACAAGTTGTTTCACCTCACTGCTCAAAAAGCTGCAAGCTTATTTGGAATGTCATTAAATCTCCTCTCTCTCACAGCGGTGTGGAACAGAATTAGGATCCAAATCAGGGAGCAACTGATGAAAGACCACCAAAGCATGATGCCACTGCCCCTTTCCAGATTCTCTTTTTCCTTGCTGCAGCATAGGGAGGAAGGTCTACTAGCCACAGACCTGACTCAAGACCCCCTCCTGGTGACTAGGAAAAGCCATAGGTGACAAAGGAGGAAAGGAGCAGCACAGGAGCTGGTGCTTGTACCATCCCATCAATACCAAGCTTCTTCCTCCAGCCTTTTGTGTTTCTGCTGGGACATCTCCCCTCCCAAAGAAAGCGATGGGAGGGTGGGGAGAAGAATTTGCACTGCAATTACCGCAGCAGTACGTACCTCTTAAAAGTCATCTTTCAGGTTCTTTCCAGCTCCAAACACCACTCCTACTTCCTGAGAATATTTAATTGAACTGAATGGGGAAAACAACATCCCTGTGAGACCCTTTTCTATCACAGAATGGTATATAAAGCCACTTGCCCACACGATGTTGACCAGCTATAGGGAAGGGATTTTGCACTTCCTTCATACTTTCATCACAGATATACTCTCCAAAAAGTCATTAAGACAGGACCAGGTGTGTGGGAGCTGCAGGCTACACGCAGGTAACAAAAGCAGTGTCTGACTAGGGAATGCCAGGCTCTCAGGGCAGTGGAGAGCAGCATGGCAGTGGCACAAATGTATGGCAGGAAGGAACACAGAGGCACAAGGGCAGGAAAGAATGATGGGCAACTTTACCTTCCCCAAAACCTGGTCTTGCTCTTTAGAGCCCACTTTCAGGTGCCTTCACAGGGTCTATGGCACTCTTTGTACTGTACCTCTCATCTTTACCCAAAATTTTGAATCATAAATTCAGTAATGGCTGCCTGGGGAGAGGGAGGACTGAAGAAGTACTTAAGAATGCTGAAAAGACAGAGTGACAGAGGCAACAGAAGATATGGTAGTGGTGAAGGCTAAAACACATTGTATTCTCCAGCAACGGCTGGTGAGCTAAGGAATACGAAATCAACATACTCCTCTCTTTGGAAGACCAGTGTTGAATTTAACCCTACAGCCACAGCTGGGCAGTGCTCAGCAACAAAGCTCTTTCCAACTCTTCCTCTAATGTAAGAGCATTTCAGCTGTTAACAGTCAAATACCTTCTGTGGCCTCTTCACAGGGCCAAAGTATAGTATCTACTTCCACCGGCTAGGCCTCGATGTGGTCTCATCTCTCTCTGGTTTCATTCCTTTCATGATTTTTTGTCTCTTCACAGACTCCTCCGCTGGTCTTGAGCCTGTGATTTCCCAGTAGAACTTCTTCCAAGTTCCACTCGAACGAAAGCACTGTTGTCTGTCCAAACTGAACAGTTCAACATAAGCTGGTCAACATTCAGTGTTCCTAACACCTCAGCTTGTCAAGTGGAGGATGATTAGACGTTAATCTCAGCTTTAAGAAAAAATTAAGTTTTGTCATTTCCCTTTGGGCTCTGGAGAAAAGCTTGAGAACACCAAACATGAAAATTCTAGGCTCTAAACCAAGTAACACACAATAACTCTATTTTTAAAGGCCAAGATTTCACTCACTTGTGACTTTAGACCACAGACCTGGCTGTTTGCATTTGCCCTCCATCACACAGAAGAGAACAGGAGGGAGATACCTTGGGGCAGGGACCGGGACGCCCAAAACGCCCAATGTTTTCAGACCTCATGTCCTGATACGCGTACCCCAACTCTCAACATTCCTGGAAGATCAAAATCACCCTTCACCTCCTGCTGCCGTGCCAATGCACACAGAGGCTACAAGAAGACAACAGCAGCGTGTCTGAACCCTTCCAATAACCAACCTGAGCAACAACAGGACGCAACCTCACTGAGCATTTCTCCTTTTCTCAAAAGGACAAAGCCCAGATTACCTCAGGAAATTACCGTAACCCTGCTCCACCCGGTCACCGAGCCATGTCCGGGCGGTGGGCGCCCACCTCACTACACGCCATGTGCTCCCACCACACGCCTTCACACATCTCCACCACCGACCTCGCTCCCCAGGACTGAGGGACCCCCTCAGGCAGGACGCCTGCGGCCCCCATGGGAGCCGGTGAACCCCTACCTCGCAGGCCGGCCGGTTGCGATAGGGGAAGCCCCCGCGGCGGTCCTGACGCCTGCCCCACCGCGCCCCCCGGCACCTATAGGGCCCGTACCCCACCCCCCGCCCCGGGCGGCGGAAGTGTGTGTAGGGGGCAGTATAGGAATTTCCTGTGACGTCCCGGCCCGGACTCCATTAGGCTGCAGCTGGGCTGAGAGGAGACAAACCCGGCGGGCAGCAAACGGAGCGGGCCGGGCGCCTGGGGCTGCCGGCCGGGGGCTCAGGGCAGCGGCGGCCGCCATCGCCAGAGGGAGCCCCGAGCGGGCGGCGGCGCTGCCTCCGGGACCCCCGGGGGGCATAGGGCTCCGCTCCGCCTCCCCTCACCCCCCTTCCCCCTCCCCCCCCGCCTCCCCCTCCTCGCCCTCCCGGCTTCCCACCACGGCCGCTCTCGGTGAGGAAACTCTGGCCTCCGCTTCCTCCTCCTCCGACTCGGACACCGGCGGAGCCTCCCCGCCCCCGCGGAAGAAAGCCCGGGCCTCCCCGGCGGCGGCGGTGGAGGGAGCAGGAGAGCCCGGGGCTTCCGCGGGCAGAGCAGGCCTCACCTCGTCCCAGTCCCTCTCGCTCCCCGCCGGGCTCGCCCCCGCCGCCGCCCCGCTCAGAGGCAGTAGCAGCGGCAGCGGCGTCAGCAGCGCCATGCAGGCCAACGGGGCAGGAGGGGGCCAACAACAGCAGCAGCAGCCGTCGCAAGGGTCGGTGGGCCCGGAGCTGGGCTGCCTGAGCGCCCAGAACGGCGAGGCCTCGGCAGGCACGGCCGCCAGCGACCAGCTGGCTCACGCCAACGGGCTGCTGCCCTCGGCTAACAGCGGCGGCAGCCCCGGCGGCCTCAGCGTCAACAACGGGGTGCCCGCCGCCGGGGTCCCCGGCCCGGCCTCCTCGGAGCTGGGGGGCGGCGGCGGCAGCGCCCTGAAGAAGAAGAAGAGGCTCTCGCAGTCTGACGAGGACGTGATCCGGCTGATCGGGCAGCATCTACACAGCATGGGCCTCAAGTAAGTGCCCGCGGCCTCGGAGGCGACGAGGCCGCGGTGGGCGAGGGGGAGAGCGGCCTGCGGAGGGGAAGGGAAGGGGGGGGTTCCTTCCTTCCCCTCCCCGGCCTGGTGTCCTGACAGAAGGGCTCCGTGGGGTCGGGGGAGGCCCTGTACAGGCGCCCCGTCGTCCTCCTCCTCCGTCCGCGGGGAGGGGGCCGCAGGAGGCCGGTGGTCCCCCCCCGGAGGATGGGCTGCTCGAAGCGGGGAGCTGGGGCGAGGGAAGAGGAAGGGACCTCCGCATGGGGATTAGTGGCAGAACCTGCCCCGTCGCAGGCTGGTAGTCCCCAAGGAGGAGAGAGCAGCGCCTGGGTGCGAGGCGGAGCGGTGGGGCAGGCCCGCACGCAAAAAAGAAACCCAACATGGAGCCAGAGATGTTTTCCAAGCCTGTGCCGGTTAGCTCGGTGTCTGCGAAGGGACAGGCCGGGAGCTTCCTCTGCCAGGGCTGGCAATATGGAAGTCGAGTTGCACACCGATAAGGGTTGATCAATACAAATGTGTTAGTAGGGGAGAAGTTATCTGGTAAACATAATGGAGTCCGAGCTTGGAGGGGGGGGACGGGAAAGGGGAGGGACGGCTATTTACAAATAAGCTCAGAGATTTGGCTTGACAGCTCCGAGGAAGAGAGCACAAACTAAACTGCCACTTAAATGAGATGTTTGGTTTTGCTCTGAAAACCTTCACCCCTTCGTAAATGGCGAAGGCCTCTGAAGGTTTGCGCTGGACACGTTTTTGGTAATAATCTTATCTGTAGATTAGAAAAGAATGGTGTTGGCTCTTCCTTAGAATCAGAATAGGAAAAATGATTTCCCAGTGGAGTAGGAGAAGTCTAAGAATTTAATCACAACACTCACTTTGTGAGTAAAGCTAAAGCCAACACGTCATGATTTTGGAAGGAGGTTAGAGAAGTCCTCTCAAGTCTTCACATAGTTACCACAAAAGAAGTCTCCAAAACAGTGTGGAATGGGTCAATAATAAAGAACTTAGCACATAAAATAAATTGCCTCTGACATGAGGCAAGTTTACAGCAGCAGACAACTCGTGACTGTTCACAGACGACACTACAGTAAATAAGCTATTTTTAGTGTAAAGGGGGGAGGGCTATAGGTTCATGACTTTGTTTATTTTATTTTAAGGAGCCAGTCTTTTAATATGTGGTGAAGGAGGAAAAGTTGGGCCTGTTGCAGATGTAGCAGCATTCCATGTTCTTTCATGGGGGGGAAGGGAGGGAGGCAGGGGGTAGTAGAGTGTAGCTAACAGCTTTCTAGTCTTTATCTTCCTTCATGAAGTTTATCTTCTGTGCGGGGATGGCTGTTTTGGGTGGCTGGTAAGTCACATACTTTATGGTACTTCAGTGAAGCTTTCAAGCTCATTGACAACTTGCTTTAGATACAGGTAGCTGTTTACATGTCTCAAGCAACTTTTAGGACAAGCATCTGAATCTGGTCATAGTATTCTTACTTTATTAAAGCTGCTTTTAAATATGGTTAACTGTTATCATAGCAGGCGGTATATTTGTGAGGGTAAAACTGGTCAGGTTTTTTTACACTGTATCTCTCCTGCAGCCAGACTGTTGATCTCCTCATGCAAGAGTCAGGATGTCGTTTAGAACATCCTTCTGCTACCAAATTCCGCAATCATGTCATGGAAGGAGAATGGGATAAGGTAACGTAGGGCTTATAGGACTGTATTAACCACTGTTTAAATTTATAGTATCTGTGAGAGAATTCAAAATCCACTCTCCTTACATACCTTTTTTTTTCTTATGCCAATTTCTACAGGCTGAGAACGACCTGAATGAACTTAAGGCCTTAGTGCATTCTCCGCATGCAATTGTGGTAAGAGGCACACTTGAACTCTTTCAGAGCTGTATAGTTGGACTAATTGTAGTGGTGTAATCTTTCACTATGGAGTTGGTTGTCCGTAGCTCTTGTTTTCTTTTTGTGTTGACTTTAAGCAGCTTGCATGCTATCTCAAACGTCATACTAATCTCAACTTTTTAATTCTTTTTTAGAATGTGAGATAGGAAGCCCAAAAGTATTGAGGCTAATATTTGGTGTACTGAATGCTAAAACTTTGTTAAACGTACTTAACTGATAAAATAGCCTGTAACAGTCCTAAAATAGGTGAGTTTCTGCAGAAACTGCTTATCTTGAATACTAATTTCAAACTTGAAATACTTCTCACCATCAATGTGTTTATGGGAGTTAGGCTTTCTTGAGGGAAGAGAAGTTTAGAAATGAAATGCAATAACGCTAATGGTGTTGGCATTGTAATAGCACATTACAAGATAGAGGCTGCTATAGAACATGAACAATACTGTTGCTTTTCCAGATGGCTTCTAAGGAGCAAATGCATTTGTAATGCTGTTTGGGATTATTGTTAGAGTTTTTATCTTTGGCTGTCTTTTTTTAAGTTGACCCTAGATATAAAAGGTTAGTAGGTCCTGTGACTTGACAATTACAACATGTGGTGTTACAATTTCAGATACTTTGAGCAAAGTGTGTCTTGGTTTGTTTTTTCTATCTGGAGACATTACATAGAATGGTTAGGGTTAGCTCTTCTTGCTCTGTTGTGTTTAAACATTTACTTTAATAATGTGAGAACAACTAGGGTTACTTCAGAAGAAAGCAGTAGCAAGGCTTTTTGAAGTGTGTGTGACTGTAAACAATGAAGGATCAGCTGATGGCTGCTTAGCTCTACTTCTAGCTGATTCATTTGTTGTCAAGACAATTTCCTGTCTGGTGGGGGAGGGAGAAAAAGAGAGAACAGGAAGTGAAGTAGGGAAAACAGATGTTTAACACAACATCAGAGGGTACTGGACAGAAGTTTATGTTCTGTTCTGTTAATTTGGTCAAAGCTTAGCACTTCTTATTTAGACTAGTATTTCATTTTCTCTTTTCTCAAGACTTGATATAGGTAAGATTTACTGTTCAAGTACTTTAGAATGTTGCATGCAGCTTTCAGTAGTTTCTCGAGTCTGAAAGTGTGAAACCACTGTATGTGAATATGAATGGTCATTTGAAGCAGATTTTCTCATGTTTCTAGCTTCTGAAGTTGCCATGTGTTTCTGTAGCATTGGAACTGTTCTACATGTCTGAGAATTGAGGTTTAACTGAGCATCGTACTTTTTAGAGAACATAATTTGAGGAAAAAAAAAGGGACATTTTCCTTTTGGTTTTGGAGGGCTCTGAAAACCTGCTCTTCTTGAACGTTGATGTCTACCTATTGAATAAAACTTGGTGCAATAAAAATACTTGGTTTAGACTGACCTTTACCTGAACCAAGTATTTATTAACTGTCTTCTCTTCAAAGTTGTTCTCCTTTATATAAACTTCATATAATTTTAAACAGATAACAGTATTAAATGTCTTTACATGTGTGTGTTAGTAAGGCAATACTGATTTGCAGAGATAAATAGAGCACACAGGAGTTCAATCGCGTGCGCACTGTCTTCACCTCCTTCCCCACCCATTTTTGTACCTGGCTGAAATTATGGGTGGGTATTCATAAAGTCAGCACCTGGAAAACTAATGAGAGATCATTGCAGGTGAGGAGGGATGCTTTATACTCTGTAGGTAATCCTGACTGCAATGAAGTCAGAGCTGATAAAGATGATAAATGTGATTAAGTAAAGTCCAAACAAGATGCTGCTGCAGGTAACTCTTTAAAAAATGGAAAATTAGATTTTGTGTTTCCTGACTCCTGACTTGTGACTCATAGTGTATGACTAGATGTTTCAAAAATGTGTGCGTACAAGAAGAATGGGTACCTAAAAGTTTGGATGACACAGAGGATTTAACGAAGTAGGGCATGTGAGTGTGTGTGGTTGGTGGTTTACATTTGGTTTTTGGTTTGTGGTTTGTTTGTTTGTGTTTGTTGTTTTGGTTTTGTTATGTGTTTTTCTTTTTTGTTTTTCTTTCTCTTTTTATTTTTTTTTCCTCATAGTTAATATGACCTGGGGAAAATAACCAGGATACGTAACCGCTTTTGAAATGTCTGATCAGTGAAGGGGTATCATATGTATTTTGAAAATTCTACTCCTGTTTTAATTTCCTTATTTCTGCGAAGTGCTGTAAGTTCTGCAGGTGAAAACACTACACATGAAATGGCTGCTCTCAATTTGTAAACCTTGGATGCCGTGTGGTAATATGTTGGGGGGAGTGTGGGGAGGGTGGCAATCTGCTATTTCCATTTGTGTCAACACAACTGAGTGCTGTATAGTATGTGCTTAGTCATGTTTACTTTTCCAGCATATAAGATACAACTGTCTTGAGACAATCTGTATGAAAATGTTATCGTTGATTCAAGAATGTTATTTTTAACTTGAGTAACACTTAGAAAATACCAGTTTCTAACAAACCCAAGGTTGTGCTTACTTTGGGGATACTCAAGTATTA